>JAOTQR010102150.1:0-28536 GCA_025774065.1 Solanum ossicruentum | reverse complement strand
GGTTAGGCTGCGTACATCCGACCCCCCCTCACCCCGCAATGAGCGGGAGCCTTTTGAGGCACTGGGGTATGTTGTTGCTGTTGCTGTTGCTTATTAGACATAAATAGAACTACGCCCAATGGAAATTGTTCATAGAAAGGGTCCAGGAATCTACACCTTGCAAAACTGTTGTTATGAACTAGCAAAATGACTCATAAAGGGTTATATGACCCATAGACCTTGGTGTGAAAACCACCAAGACTTAGAATTATTTTCAAACAAAATGAGGAAGTATGAAAGGGGTTCTACAAATAGCGCCACGATCCATAGATGGTGTTCATGCAAAAAGTTTCATGACCCAAGCCTAGGGCCTACACGTGACATAATGAATAGGAACCCGTGGGGACCCTAGATAAGCCTCTTAGCATATCATTACATATTCATGGTCGCGGAAGCAATGAAACAACAACAATAGATAGAAAAAGGGGAAATACGGGGCTAAGGGATGTCTTTGATATCATAGAAACGTAACAAGCCAATAGTATATCATTAACATATCATAAGGTTCCAACAACACCTCTAATATATTGATAGGAGTGGAGGCCAAGACAATCTCTGGACTAACCCTCATAGTCATAAGTTTTCCAACATAAGAAGATTCAATACATAGCATAAATCAAGGGAAGTATTTCCTCGAAGTTGAGGACTCACCAACTTGCTTTGAGAGAAATCGTACTAGCCACGTGGAGGAGAAGATGATGAAGTGGAGCTCCGGTTCCTACATGGTAACATCATGTAGGCATAGAGTATGCTTTAGTACATTTGAATGTACTAAATATGTATGATGCAATGCAACAAGATATTGGCAACAAAAGCAAAATGTGTAAATATAGGCAATGGATGAGCATAGTAACAATAGGTCATACATGAATGGTGCTTGAAGTAAAACATTCTTATATAGAACATATTACATGTGTAGGAAGAGACCATCATCATAGACCAAGAAACTAAGTACTTAGAATCCAAGGCATGCCACCCTCTTGGAAGGTGGATAAGTGTCAACCCCTCATCTTTGGTAGTACGGGATTGCCACAACCCAACAAGGTGGATGAGGTATATACCCCTCATCTTTGGTAGTATGGGATTGCCACCACTCGACAAGGTGGATGAGGTACATATCCCTCATCTATGGTGGTACGGGATTGTCACCACCTGGATGAGGTATATGCCTCTCATCTATGGTAGTATGAGATTGCCAGTACCCGACAAGGTGGATGAGGTACATACCCCTCATCTTTGGTATGGTCAACTTGCAATACTATAGACACTTTTCATGAAATCAACATATTTATGCATTACTTTCATCATCATAAAGTCATTTAACTCATATACCATGCATTAGGCTTTCAACAACTCAAGATACATTAACTGGATATTTTATCAAACACTTGGTGAGTGTGTAATGCTAGTATAAATCCATGCAATTCAAGAGTGAAATTATGCAAGAAAACTTGAAGTAAATCAACCCATCAATACTTGATAATACCCTCATGCAATATATATTGAAACCCTTCATCAAATCTCAAAATAGATCATAGATTTGTAGCTCAAAACATAATTAAACATTCACACTTTTATGAAACCCTAACATAGTTCATAGTCAAATTCATAATAAGTATGACCCATGAGTAAATCAACTTAGAAACCTACAAATTATGTAAAAAAAAAAAAGTAAGGTTAGGCACCATGGGTGAAAGGACCCAATGTTGAAACTCACATACCTCAACTTTGGAAATTTCCTTGTTGAAGATTTGATTGAGAACTTGAAGCATGAATGAAATCCTTAGATCTGGAATGAGATTGGGACACTAGAATTTGGGTGAAATATTTGTCTAAGTATTAGAGAGGGTTTTGGAGAATGCCTTGTATGATATGGGGTTGAAAAATGACTAAGCATAGGTATTTTTACGCATAGGAAGGCTTAGGCCTAAGACCCCAAAGCCTTGGACTGAAGTGAGAAAACTGACAACAAAATACATAGGTCCGCGATGGGTCTGCATCCGGTACCATTGTCACCCCCACTATTTTTGCAAACTTGGGAAAATTAAATTTTGCTACAGTTTCTCTAAAATCGAGGTTAGACCCATTCCCCACTCAATTTTGCCCTCTGAAGTTAGATTTTTTATATCACGTACGGATTTTGAGATATATAAAAATTATGATTCTGTGCATTTTCGAGACACATTTTCGGGCACTTTTCAGTGTCATTTTAATATCTCCCCCTTTGGAGCATTCGTCCTTGAATGTCAAGAAACATATATAAGAGAAGTAAGCAAGATAATTTCAGCCCACTCAAGAATGCAACAATGCACTTAAATATCATTTTCAAAAATCTCAACATAAGTGTCAAAATCACCATGAACTTGTCAATTTACACATGAATGTATGCAAATGACATGAGGGCTGAAAGTAAAGTCTTGAAATCACATAGGGGACTTAGATTAGTACTTTAGGTTTGAGTAGAATGGAAGAGATAGGGATATCGCTTTTGTAGGTCCACCTCGGCTTCCCATGTAGCACTCTCAACTTGTTGATTCCTCCAAAGGACGTTAACGGAAGCTACATCCTTGTTTCTCAACTTCTTCACTTGTCTATACAAAACTTTGACTAGAACCTCTTCATAAGTCACGTTGTCTTCAACAACACCCATTAAATCCAATGGTACAACAATATTTGGGTCAACCACATACTTTCTCAACATAGATACATGGAAGACCGGATGAACCAAGTCCATTTCACTAGGCAACTCCAACTAATAGGCCGCCTTACCAGTCTTCCTCAACACCCTATAAGGACCCACAAATCTTGGACTCAATTTACCTTTTTTACCAAAATGAACCACACCCTTCATAGTGAAACTTTCAAAGAGACCCAATCACTAACCTTAAATTCAAGATCCCTTCTGCTCACTTGACGACTTTGGATTATTTCCAACCTCTCTCTTATTGACCTCACTCTCTCTAAGGCCTCCATAACCAAATCCGTACACAAGAAAAGTCATCTCTCCCACTGTAAACCACTCAACCGGTGATCTACAATGTCTACCATAAACGGCCTCAAAAGAAGCCTTACCAAGGCTTGCGTGATAACTATATTCATAAGAAAATGCAATAGATCGAAGATAATTATCCGTACCACGAAGTCCATGCTAGCTTCCTCCCACTTCCAAGTAGAAATCTCTATATCTTGGGCTAGGCCACTTGGACCTTTGATGTTTGGCTTTCACTTATTGGCAATTATAGCGATCGGACAAAAACATAGCAATGTCTTTCTTCATACCATCCCACCAAAATGCATCCCTTAAATCTCTATACATCTTTGTGGAATCGAGGTGAATATAATAGGAAGAATTTTGAGGCTCATCAAGAGTCGACCTCCTCAAGTCCTTAACATTAGGCACACACAACCTACCTTAGTATCTAAGGGCACCATCTACCGTTTTGAAAAAAACCTCCATCTTTCCATCTCCTACCAAGGTCTTCGAGTCTAACAAAGTGGGGTCAAGATATTTCTTTGGTTTTACCTCCTCAACCAATGAAGATTTGGAACCATCAAATACCACTACGCCAATCATTGTCAACCTCTTCCAACCTAACCTCTAATCTAGCCAACCGATCGATCTCTCTAGCCACCTCTTTGTCACCATAATCAACATGTGCTAAGCTACCCATAGATACCCTACTCAAAGCATCGGCCAAAACATTAGCCTTACCAGGATGATAATGCACACTCATACCGTAATCCTTAAGAAGCTCTTACTACCTTCATTGCCTCAAGTTGAGATATTCTTGGGTGAACATATTGGAGACTCTTATGATCAGTAAAAACATCAATATGCACCCCATATAAACAATAATGCCAAATTTTCAAAGCAAATACAATGACAACCTATTCAAGATCATGTGCAGGATAATTCTTTTCATGCACCTTAAGTTGTCTAGAAGTATAGGCTATCACCTTACCAATTTTCATAAAAACACAACTCAATCCAATTCTTCAGGCATCATAATACACAACAAATCCTTCCAAAACCCTTCCGGTAGAGACAAGATAGGAGCGGACACAAGCTTATCTTTCAAGGTCTGGAAACTCTTTTCATACTCATCAGCCCACACAACTTTAACCTTTTTTTGAGTCAACTTAGTCATAGGAGAAGTAATAATAGAGAACCCGTTCACCAACCTCTAGTAATAACCTGCTAAGGCCAAGAAGCTTATAATATCTGATGGAGTGAAGGTCTAGGCCAATTTCTAATCACTTTCATCTTTTTAGGATCCACGTCAATACCATTCCCGGACACCACATGACCTAGAAAGGCAACCTCTTGACACGAAAAACTCATACTCTTCATACTTAGCATACAACTTCTCTTTCTCATTTTGAAGCACTGCCCTCAAATGACTCACATACCCCTCCTCACTATGGGAAAAGATTAAAATATCATCAATGAAGGTCACCACAAACTAATCAAGGTCAAGTTTAAAGACCCTATTCATAAGACCTATGAAGATAGCTAGTAATCATTACACATTCTAAGGGAACCATCCTTCTTTTACACAAATGACACTGGGAAGCTCATAAGGAAAGACATTAAGGAACTTATTAACCACTGAAACTGACTCTATAGGAAGATCCTTGGACTCAACATCCCTAACCCTCGCAAGATGATAGAGACACCCCTTAGAAATCAACTTATGGGCTTTAATGCAAAAAATGAAACTACCCTTGACCACAACATCATGACTCTCACTCAAGAATGGGTTCATTTGGGAATTGAAATTTGACCCTATGAGTTTTACAATTGATAAAAGCATAGTATGCATGCAACCAATCCATCCCAAAAATAATCACAAGGCAAAATTTTATGAAAAATGCAAATGAGACAATTTCTATAGAGCCTTCTAGCAATAATAGATGCACCAACGGGAGCAGACACCTCATATGGCTCACACAATAATTTGGGTTCAACATGAAACTTTTGGCAACAAAAGGAGTAACAAAAGAAAGAGTAGCACCTGGGTCAATCAAAGAATACACATCAACTTAAAATTTTTTTGACATACCTGTGGAACACCATGCCAAGTCTAGTGATCCCCTAGAGGGGTGCGGTTGGAAACTTCAACGGTCAACTCCGTAATCCTTAGTAACCCATGGACAATGCCCTGACTCATGATTTTTTTTCACCATACTCTAAACATGCACTCGAACCGGCTATACAATCTATAGGATATTACTCTCTACACTTGTGACTCGTGGGGGAAGCTTGAACATCAACACCTTTGCCTAGAGGACCACAACCTCTACTGTTAGGTTGAGCATGAGCACAAGCACTAATGTTGTGACCAAATTCCTCACAATCAAAGAAAGCATTAGACTTCTTCAACATAGGCCACCATGGCCTTTCCCACACTTTCGACATGTGGGGGAAACTTGCACACCAACACCTTTGCCTTTCCTTTGAACAAATGGGAAATTAAGAAGCTTGTTCTCCATCTTGCCACACCCATAGCATACACCCGTGTTTCTCCTAATATGCCATCATGATTTCTCTCACATTTTGGGCACCTAGGACGGGTCCTTCTACCATAGCTAGCGGGCTTAGATATGGACGCCTATCTTTAAGTTGGACTATCCTTCCCCATTCCATAGAGGCCATGTGGCAATTCCTCATCTCACTCCTAACACCGCTACACTTGAAGCAACCCTGAACTCCCGCCAAACACTTCCCTTGACGCTCCTTGCCACACCCATGACAATTGATGAAATTGATCCTCTTCTTGTGGTACTTGGGCACCGGTGGAGTAGTAGAAGATGAAGCACCACCAACTCGGGCCCTCTTAGCATCCCTCTTATTTTCCTTATCCCTTGAGGTCTCGGGAGCACCCACTTGTTGATTGAGTTGAGTTATCACCGCTTTGGCCAATAGCCATAGAGCATTACGAATCTCTTCATTTGACATGTCACTGTCCTGAATTGCTTGTGACATATTCTGAAATGCAATGGCTAAATGGCTGATCTATTTGAGGTTTATTATAGTCTTAGTATGTGAACCTGTTGGTAGTTATGGCTGAAACATTATTTCTTGAGATATTATTTTAGTTCCAAGTCATTGTAGTCCAGAGAAGGTGTTGAACATTATTGTGCCCTATTATCAAAATTAGTCCATAAGTCATAGAGTTGGTTGAAATTCCCATTTGCTAATTGTCTCCTTGGTCCACTGCATGCATACGTTCTTGATGATTTTTTTCCAGTTCTATGTGGAGAGTTTGGATGAGAATTGATAAGTTTTGTCTTAGCTTCTACACAAAATCTCTAGTAAACGGTTAAGTGGCTTGCAACTCAAATGTTTTCGGCTCCTCTTTGCCATAACCTAGATGAAAATCATTGTCGGAAGTTTTAGAGGACTCATTTTTAGTTTGAACTAAAGGTTTTTTTTTTTAAAAAAAATAATATATTCATCCTGCTACATGCTAAAATGATCTTGTTTTGTCACACCTTAATGGTTTTTATTTGTTTGTTTTAGTTTCAAGTTTAAGAAGTTTTATATGTTGATTTTAGTTTTTAAGATATGGGTCTATGTGTTAATTTTTAGTTTCAAGTTAATAAGTTTATGGGCTAATTTTTAAGTTAATAAGTTTCATACGTTGATTTTAGTCTCTAAGATATGGGTCTATGTGTTAATTTTTAGTTTCAAGTTAATGAGTTTATGGGTTGATTTTTAAGTTAATGAGTTTCATGTGTTGATTCTTGGTTTCAAATTTTTTAAGTTTCAAGTTGATGGGTTTATATGTTGATTTTTAGTTTCAAAGATAAAGGGTTCATGTGTTGGCTCTTAGTCTCAAGTTAATGAGCTTCATATGACTTTTTGTTTCAAAGATAATGAGTCTTCTATATGTTGATTTTTAATTCCAAAGGTAATGAGTTTTTGTGTTGCTTTAAATATAATGTGCTAGACTTGCTACATGTTATACTAAACGTATTTTAGTTGTAGACTTTTAAATACTTTGTTGGATCCCTAATCTATTCTCTTTTGCTCTATGCGTCCATCCGATTCTTCCAGAACTCCTACCTTGCATTTCTCGAGGCCATGAAGGCCCAAATAGGCCTGGGGAAGCTGGTTTACATGTTGAGGATGCCGATATTCAAGAGTTTGAGGGCAAAAGCTGTTGTATACGCTGATATACAATATATATATATATATATATATATATATATATGGTAGCACAATACAGGAGAAGACTGAGGCTTAGAAGCCCAAAATCTGCAGCAACCCATCTTGATGAAATTGAGGCATGAAAGCCCAAAAGTCTTCAACTCTTTTCTTTTATATTATCTATGTATTTATTTATATTCATTTGGATGCTAACATTAATTTTGTTTGTTTACTCTAATTATTTTCCCCGACATGTATAACATTAATTTGGCATTAAAATTGTTTCTACAAATTAGATTTTGGTGAAATCCTCTCAAAAATAATTCAAGTGCCAGTCATTTTTTCAAACTTAGTCAATTTTTTCAAAATTAGTTAATTTTTCAAACTTAGTCAATTTCTTTCAATATCAGTTAGTTTTTCAAAGTTAGTCAAATTTTTTCGAAGTTAGTCAAATGATTTCAAATCGTCGGTCAACTGCGAGTTAGCGACCATTTTTGAGTGATTAATTTCTTCTCAAAAATGAAAATTTAACCCTTACCCATTTCTCTGAATTTTTGAGACGTTTTCTATTAGGGTTTTAAAATTTTTTTAAGTTTTTTAATTTTTCTAAAAATTAAGTAGCGATTCTATTTTTTTTTATTTTTTCAAAAAATTGGTTTTAAATTTTTCCCTTGAAAGCCATTTTTACATTTAACACCTTCTTCTGGCCAATATTTGGATTGTTTCTATGTCTCTCCCAATCTGTCATTGTGTTGTCTCTATTAGAGTAAAAGAATCACCTGAATTCAAATGACTCTAAAATCCCGCAAAAAAGAACCCTGGAACCTTAACACATTGTCTATAAATATTGGCATTTGGCATTCATTATAGGAGGTTCAGAGAATCAATTTTTTAAGCCACAAATCTCATTCTAAAATTATTGTTTTGGATTCGCTTTAGCAGCCTGCTCTTAACTGAAAATCTTGTTCTCATCATTCTGTGGAGGGTGTGGACAGGAAGGCAAGGGCGGACCCACATACAAAGTATCTGGTGCTTCAGCACCCATTAACTTCAACGGAAACGTTGTACATGTATATAGATAATATTGAAAAATTGATATAAGAGTCACCTGAGCACCAATTGAATGATAGTTCCCACAGTGAAAGTGCATGTTGACTATTTGTGTTGAATGTTCGAATCTCGTTAGTAGCAATTTACTTGCAGTTTTTTATTACATTTTTACTCTTCTTTTCATTTTTACTCTTCCTTTTCTTACCTTTTCACTGCTATTTGTTTACTTTTTTGAATTCTCAATTTATTGTTCCTCCACTTTTTTATTTGTAGTAAATATTATTATTTTGTTAATTCATTTACTAGCTAAACTATAAAAATATTAGCAGTAAGTTTTTAGAAGAAAATCCTTCTTGGCAAGTATCTGAGTACTATGGACGAATCTAAGTAGGGTCAAGGAATGTCACGTAACATTACTTCGTCTGAAAAATTCATTAAATATATCTATACAAAGGATATATTTAATAAAGTGAAAATCCTTGACACAGAAGTACTCTCAACTTAGTTTTGTCCGCTAGTTTCATGGTCAAGGTTGTGTGTTTAAACCTAGAAGTTGTCAATTTTTATAAATTTTAATTTTTAAGTTACATTTGAAATTATGCATTCACCATCTCATAGGTTTATAAATGTTTATTAATATTGCTATTTTAAAGAGAATATTTTGAATATATTTTTTTTTAAAAATACCACTTAATTTTTTCTAATAATTTTCTTAAAAAGGGTACAGTAGTGAAGATAAATTTATTTTATATATATTTAATCCTTTATTTAAAAAAATTGATTTCACATTATTTTATTTATTATTTTTCATTTTAAATAGTGAAGCTTCTTAAAAATCCTAGGTACGCCATTGTGAGCAACTATGACAGTCGAATCTTGGATCCGGCACTGCTGGAAGGTGAGCGAGCCTATAGTCGCGGACGTTTGAGGGTAGATTTAAGGCCTCAAAATTCCATTCACTGCTGCATATAAGGTGAGTAATTGTCCTTGTCTTTTATTTTGATTTCAATTTCTAGAATTAATCATGGTCGTTCAGATGTTTTGTCTTCCATTTAGTTTTGTGTTTTGAGTCTTCCAGAATCTGTCTAGTTTTGTTTATGATTGAAAATCAATCTTTAGGTAGCCCATAGTATATTTTGATTTGAAGAAGCCCATATTGGTTCAGTTATGTCGGTCATTGCTATTCCTATTTGCCTCTTCTGTTGAATTATAAAACAAGCTACCAGATACTCTTTTTTTAACTGGGTTGTCTAAGTTTCCTCTTTGGTGCACAGAAATTTCAAATGGAATGTCTCTTACTGAAGTAATTCTGTATATGGTTTTAACTATTCAACGCCTATTCTTTAGACATCATTTCCTGTCTCGCTAGCATGCCCCCAATGGGTGCAGTTATGGAACAGTGTGTTCTACTTCTGTTTTGCTTGTTAAGACTGAAATTCGCTGAGGTAGCTCCTTGTGGGAAAACTTGCTCCGCTACGACCTTGTTTAATCTGTTCCTGTTATGTGACAAGATTTATCACTTCTTTTAATATTCATGTACTTAATTTCATCCTATTCTCTCCCAAGTACTTAACCCACATCCCATATTTTACTTAACTCTTTATGGTATTTAATTCTTTATTTATCAAAATTTTCCTTCTTTTAGCGTGCAGTTGTGTATTTCTTTTTTTTATGAGTGACTGTTCCGTATGTTCCAAAGAATTGAAATATTTTGCGTCTTCCAGGTAAACAGGAATGAGTATTTGTTAACTTATGAGTTTGTACGAAAACCTTAGCTCAACATCAACTTTAGCTTAAATATTTCAATTCACATTTGTTCCTTCCTAATTTTGTCACTGCTTGGAAATCATTTCAACCCTCTCTTTTGGAAGAACTAAACTGTCTTTTTTTTCCCATAAGAATGGTGTTATGGACTTGTTTATTCGAAAAAAAAATGCACGTATCTACACCTTGTGTCAATCGTTCATTCAATGTGTTTATTTAGTATGTGCCAAAAGGATCCATAAACTTCCACTATTACTTAGAAACTATGTAAATATTGGTTGCATTCAAGATCGTATGCGTTATATCGTTCGCTTCTTGTAAGGATAAACATACGCTCCTATGCTTCAGTAAGCAATTATTGTAAATACTTCAAAGTTCCATTCATAGTCTGGGAAAATATGTTTGAAATCTTGCCTAAACTTTAGAAGGATATCTGAATGACTACATGATATTTGTTGTTACATGTAAAGTCCATCTGCTAATTTTTATCTTATTTCTTTGTTTCATGTAAACTCGGGAGCATGTTTGGAGTTCTGATATGACTCTATCTCTGTCCAAATCAGAGAAGTGATAAATAGACTTGCATCTTTCTCGCATCTAAAGTGGCCTGCTCATCCAAAATATTCCAAAACTTCCTTCTTACTTCAAAGCTTCACATTTATTTTTATACTAGTATTTGGGAACACATTTATCCCATACAATTGTTATAAATTGAGTTATTATATAGAAAATGCTAAAACTAACAATATTAACTTTACTAATTTATATTTTATTTATTCATTAATAAAGTTCAAAACTCTATCAAGCGAGAAATATATATGCAAAACTAATTAAGATAATCACTCAATAATCACTCGTTAAATTAAACTCCCATATCAATAAGTATGTACACAAATATGAAGCTAATTAAAAAAATCATATCCATAAAAAAAAGGATAAAATAAAGAATATTATAAAAGTATATTTGCAAATGAATATAAAATCATAAACGTCTAATTTAAGTACAAATAAGTACAAACTTACAACATTCAAAATTTCATAGAAAATTAAATTAAAGAAGTATAACAGATAAAGAATATAAAAAATAAAACAGATAAGAATAAATACAAACATTCTTCTCAAACTTTAATTATAACAATATAGCTAGATGGTAAAATAACGTACATAATCAACGCATAGTTTCTCAACTTCTTAATGACAACTTCTTTTCGTAAAAAATCAAAATTGAAAAGTCTTATTCATCAAGTCAAACTAAAACATAAATCCAATTGTATAATAATGATCCACGTGCTTTGCTACTTTAATTGTACAATGAAATGGATAACCTTCGATAGAGATTTTTCTCATAAAATAAAAAATATAGTTTATATAGATAAAAGTAGAGGAATATCAAAAGACATTTTAAAATTTTAAATCAAATATTTGAAAGTATGAATATTGAAAGCATGAGAGTTATGAATATTAAAAGTAACAATTGAATAGATAATTATATGTGTTATGAAGACGAATATTTAAAGAAAAAAGAAAAAAAATAAGTAAACAAAAGAGAGAGAAATTAACATTACGGCCAATGATATTTAAATAAATAGTGTTATCATGTTATTTATAGTGAACAAAAAATAACTACATAATTGGAGTAATAAGATGTTAAATACAATTCTTTTGATTTTTTTCTATACATGAAATTAATAATTATATTTATGAACCTCAGAGTACAAAATGCACATAAATTTCCATAAAGTAAAATGTTGTTGCTTTAATTAATTAATTCAAATTAATTAGAGAAAGGGAAAGGTTTAGTTAGATTATTGATCTAAAAGACGTCTTCATGTATACCAAATAAATGCACATACTTTTATGGGTATTTTAATCTTTTAGTTTTGATTATGCAGCTTCTCAAATGTAGTATTTATCATGACAATAATAATATAGTAATATGATCATAACATAATATATGGAGTTATGAATTTGAAAAAACATAGAAATAATAAAGATTATTAAAATAAGAGTTATGAAAAGCATAAAGAGGGAGTTAAAGACACAAGACAAATGAATATTACATAGAATATAAGTTATAGAAATGATAACGTGAGAGTTAAAACAAAAGATTAATGACCATTATTAGAATATAAGTTATGAAAATGAAGAGCTATAGTTATGGAGTTGATTTTAGATGAAAAATTATTAGTTAAAACAAAAGATTAATGACCATTATTAGAATATAAGTTATGAAAATGAAGAGCTATAGTTATGGAGTTGATTTTAGATGAAAAATTATTTTTTAAGAAATGATTTTAAGAAAATAAATCAATAGATAAGAAGCATTTTAGTAATTTAACTTTTAACTTAGGCTCTTCCCACTTTTAATAATATATATGATGATATATGATATATATGATATGATACTTTTATGTTGTTATCCTTCTGCTAACCTTTTGCATATTAGTATTTTACATTCACCTTTATGCTTGGCTTTTATTTGTATTTGGGTTCGAACGAGCAAATTAAGAATGATAATTAAGACGTAATCGTTTATCTCCCATCCCTTTAGATATCGGGTTTAATGTAGTTATTTGACTTAGATATTACTTTCTAAATAAGTTTACTTTTTACTTGATATTTTAGTTTGCAAAAGAAGAACCTCTTAACTTTTTAAAAGAGGTGAAATTGGGAATGACTTATTTTTTCAAATATATGTGTATTTAAAAAAAAATTATTTTTGATCACATAGGACTTAGATGTATCTTTTCTAGCCACCTTCAAGGGAGGACCTAAAAATTGTAACTTTTGAGAGCTTTAAAGTAAAACAATTTGAGTATTAAAGAATTTTCAGGGCAAAAAATATATTTTGCTTAGCATTTTAAACGCAATTTTATAAGATATTTGTATGTTTAAAGTTGAAAGCTTATCTCTTTTTTCAGTTAAAATACAAACACACTTTTCAATGGAAATACAAAAAAAAATTCCTTTCTTTAAGGCAAAATATATGTCATTTATATTGTTGAAGATTTGACCTTTAAGCATTGAAAAACTTTTTGTAAAACTTCCTTTTTTAATGAAAAGATTTTTCCTAAGCAAATGTATTCAACTCAATCATTTATTTTCTAATCGAAGACCCAACAAGTTAAACATATTTCTTCTAGCTTTTTGGCACATTAGAAAAATCAAGTCTTAACTAATTAAATTTTTCTTAAGATATAATAAGTATTTTTTATTTTTTAGAGTGTTTATAAGCAAAATTAGTTTGTTTAAATTTATATGCTAACATTTTCTTAAGATCAATTTAAATCTAATTATAATAGATCTTAATATTTTCTTAACTTTAAAAATAAGATGTATCTTGAAGTCTTTTTTTTAACCTAAGTTTGGTCCGTAACCGTTTTAAACAGATTTTAGAGGGTGCCTTACACTTTCCCTTTAGGATAATTAGAACCCTTACATAAAATTATATGAGGTTAAGTAGACCAGTAATTTAGAGTTAAATTAGCATCACTTAGCAAAATAGGTATCCTAATATACCATAAAAATAATTCGGTGGCGATTCCTTAAGTTAAATAATTTAGGAATCACCAATATATTGTACACTGTTTGACCTTGGTTAAAATGAGGTATAACAACTTGGCAACTCCACTGAAAAATTTTAGGTTCTAACCCATAACAGACTTAGGTTAATAATTAACATTTTAATATTTACTTGTTTTAGTTCTAATTGTTAGTTATAGTGTTAACTGCTTGATATTTCATTTATCATATTTACGTGATGTAATTTGCTTATGTGCTATTATTTTATGTAAATTATTTATTTGCTTCATATAAATTGTCATTCTGCTCATACTTCCTCCAATTTCAAAAAATTGACACTATCACACATACACGTGAGGTGTGTTTTGCGTATCAACAATTTTTTTTCTAAATTTCAAAATTTAGGAGAGTTGGCATATGCGTGGGGTGTCCAAATCTTTTAACGTGTGACCGCGTGGCCTCCTCATTCAAGTTGTCCTCTCGGGAATAGCCAAATCTTAGAAAAACATAGGACTGAGCTATACCACCATTATTAATATAGGACATGCATGCATACACCTTAGGTGGATTGATATTCGGCTTAAACTCCACATTTAGGAAATCCACCCATACGTCAATAAGTTTCATGACCGAATGACCAACAAATCATATTAAGTGCAACATGATCATGATAGACAGATCCAACTCTAATTTTTGCATAATGAGCTTGGAGATTTTTTAGTTTCTTCATTTCTATTTATTTGTATTGTAGGATGGATCCAGTCCTACAAACTCCAAAAATCAGGATGGTTGAAGGCATCCAATACAAGTTGAAAGCATGGTGGGAAAGTTTCAGCCTTGGTGAAAAACTAGCAATAATGAGAAGGGTGGGCTTCCTCTCTAAGTTATTCAATATCTCTGCCCATAAACATGTGATTAGAGAATTAATTCCATTATGAGATCTTGACCATGTCGTATTTAGATTCAGAGACTTTGAGTTAACACCTACATTGACGAAAGTACATTATTCCACCGATTTGAAGTATCAAGGGAGAGGCCAAATTATTCCACATAGTCAATCAGGAAAAAAGTTTCTTCATTAATTAGGATTGAAGAATACCAAAGAACTAGGATTCTTTAAACACAATTGGATTTGTTGGATTATTAATACGAGAGATATGGGCGCTCAAATAGTTACAAATTATTCAAGAAGGAATTCTCTTGCACTTCTGGCCATTGACAAGCTAGACATCATATCGCATTTGTTGTGGCTTTAATAGGACTTTGGTGTTTCCATGAGAACATAAAAGGATCAGTACTTGAATATGCTCTGTGGCTAGAGTAGTTTTTGAGGAAGTTAATGGCAAATAACACACCTTAGTCCCTATGATTTTAGCAGAAATACTTTGAGCACTTTCCTTTGAAGGTTGTAATCTTCTTTTGCAAATGTGGGTGATAGAACATTTTTATCAATGTGAAAACACGGCAGATATATGTTATAATGATATTGTCACGACCCAAATTGGATTGAAACTAAAGAAAGATAAATAAAGTGGAAACAATCTCAAAGATATAAAAATTCTCCCAAAACCTGGAGTCCTGAGTACAAGAGTATCTAAAATAGTCTTGAAGAGTAAATACAGTAGTCTCAAAAGCAATGACAATACTGTCTCATAATATTTGACACAATGTCTAAAGAAAAGCAATAAAGAGAGTCCTAAAGATCCATTGTGACTCGCAGTCTGAGCCTCACAGGTAAGATCTAGATGGAAGAAGAATAGCTCAACTAGAGTGATCAACTACCATGTGCGGGTCTCTATACTAAATCTGCAGGAGGAAATAAAGTAGGGGTCAGTACACCGAAATGTACATAGTAGGTTCAACCAATTGGATAAGAGAAATCGAGAAAGTATGTAATAAAAATTCTACCACTTGCATCAAAAATGGTTAGCACACACTATAATAAAATCATGACTATTTCAACGATGCAATGCAATTCTATGCATAAATGTGATGGCATCACGAGCCATGTGTGAGGTGAAATCATGACCGTCGCGGGGCCAATGTACACATCAATCGAGTTGAAGCTACAAGATAGAACCTAGGGGGTGTCGCAGGTCATATACTAAGATATATATAATAAGGCGTCACAAATCATAATAAGAAGTTTCTCAAGGCATCGCACACCATAACCACAATCTCAATATGCATCATAATATCTCAAATGATTTAAATGTGGTGATAAATATGCATAAAAATGCATATAATTATGTATCAAATGTGTGCATACCAATGCAATCGATCATATATAACATGTGTGCATATCAATGCAACCCAAACAGAAATAAGATCCGTGCATACTAATGCACCCAGTCCAATATAAAATCTGTACATAACAATGCAATAATGGAGCATAAAATTTGTGCATACTTATGAAACTAGTAAATAAGATAGGTGCAAACCAATGCAACAATGGAGGATTAATACTATTCAACTATATCATGTCTCATCACCACTCACAAATAACCATATGTCATTGAAACAAGCTCCACAATATTTCAAATGGGCTCATAACTCTTACACTAATCATACTAATCATCAATTAGTCACAACATTAACCAAGAACTAATTTAATGTCCATATTACCATGACAATATACCAAATTATCTCAAAACACAAGATTTCATCTCAATTAATCAATAGGAATGCCATTTACTCAATATTCGGCATAATCTACCTCATATTCCCATCAAATTCAATCATATCATGATATCGGATCATAATTCAATTTATATCTCACAATTATCATATAAGCATGTTTAATAGCTCAAATCCAATTTCAAAAAGGTTAGCCGAACCTACCTCGAAGCCGAAACCGCACACGAATAAGCTTTCAATCAACTCAACCCTCCAAATAATCCATGAATTGATCAACCACTATCAAAAATAGATACTATGCATCAAGATATATATTTTGATACCCATATTAACATATTTGAGGCTTAGGAGCAAAATGGTCAAAATTAGGGCTAAAATTCAAAAGTCTCAAATATAGAAATTGACTTCAAAATCGGATTCTACATAAAAAATAGAGTTCATGAGTGGAAATTTCACTAAAATCAAGTTAAAATCGATAGAGAAAACCTCATTTAAAGTTTTAAGTTCATAGGCCAAAAATCCCCAATTTTGGATATTCAAAATCGTGAATTTCAAACAAAAATCAAGATAAAAAATTATAAAAATTAATCAAAACGATGTTAGAAACACTTACCCAAAAGATTTTTCCAGAAAACCCTCTTCAAAAATCGTCTCCCAAAGCTTGAAATATTTAAAATGGAGTGAAAATGGGGGTTCTACGTTGTTAAAAATGACTCTGCAAATATGTACTCTGTGAAGGCAGATGATGTGCTACCAAAGTACAACATTTTTTATTCTTAAAACTTAGGATTTTGTGTGTTCTCAATGCGAAGTTAGTGGATTTTATGTGTTTTTGTGTTTATCTTTGCAGGATTACAAGTTGGTAATGATTTTGTGGAAAGTTACACAGTTACTGCAGATTTTCTGTTATACATGACACCTTATGGGTTGTAGAATATTCTACAAGCTGTAGAGTGGTTTTGTAAGGAATTCCTGTAAGGGGACAAGTTTCTGAAGTTAATTCCACTAAGATGCTGACGAGCCGTAGATTAATGTATGAGTCATAGAAGAGGTTTCGTGCCCTAAGGATCAGAGAATAAAGACTTTTTGAAGTTCATCAGATGAAATCCCCTTTATGAGTCGTAAATCATTTTACAAGTCATAAAGGGGTATCATAAAGAAGAAATCCAATTTTCCAGCAACAATGTATGAGACCCAATTACGGGCTGTGAACTTCCATACGGGCCGAAAGTGCTGTTGTAGAGTGTGCCGACCAAGTCTTCTAAGTCAGTTGGGATTTGAATTTTAATTATTATAAATAGTTCTTTTAGGTTTTTTTCAGATGTTCTTACTATTTTTGGTTAGTTTTAGGTTAAGTACTCAGAGAACTCAATATTTTGAGAAAGAAAACTGTGAGAGAGTCTTTGAGAACACTTGTGGTTGAATTTGATCTTAAAGCTTGTGATTCTTATTGATATTGGATTGCTTGTTCTTAAATCTATTGTGTAAGTGTTTAATTATATCTTCTCAATTCATAATCTCTTCATCTATACATAGCATGAGTAGCTAAATCCACAACTAGGATTGTGGGAACCATGAAGAACAAACAAAGTAAAATCGAATAATTCACAATTCTTGGAAGATGTATATACATGTATTAATTAACTCTCTTCGTTTTGCATATTTTCTGATGGTGGCCAGCATTAGAACTCGCCCAATGTTACTGATTGGACAAAGATAGTAATGAATAGGAAAATAGATTAATTAACAGAACTCAACTGATGTGTTCTCATCTAATCAACCAAATTGGGCCAAGGGGAGGTTGTACTAGGACTAATAGGTAATGGTTAGTAATGCATACTATGGAGATGGGCCAAGTCGTATAGTGAAATTCACTTCCCACCTTTGACCAAAGGGCTTGGTGAACTTAT
Organism: Solanum ossicruentum; assembly: GCA_025774065.1. NCBI lineage: Eukaryota > Viridiplantae > Streptophyta > Magnoliopsida > Solanales > Solanaceae > Solanum > Solanum ossicruentum. The sequence goes on along the minus strand of JAOTQR010102150.1, from coordinate 10,461 downwards.
ATTACCGTCTTGCATGTTATACACTAGACAAGAATTAGGTTATCTAGTGATACTGAGTTGGGAATCATGAAGAACACAATACCCTAGTTGCTCTCTATTATTGATTTTCTCTTGTGATAGTTAGTTAATTTACTTTTTCTCATTGATTATTGCAAACCCCCCCCCCCTTTGGGGAATTGATTTGGTTAATTACTCGAATTACATATTGGAGACTTTTTGTGAGTCTACATATTCCCTGTGGGATCGACAATAACCTTCATTAGGTTCTATATCTTGACAATGACCGATTTATCCTCTAAAAAGGAGGTGTAACTTGGGCGACATCAAGAATTTGGTGCCATTGCCGGGGAATATGCTAGACTTAGTGAATTCATTAGTAGTTCAAGTGTTAATCCATAGTTCTCTTTATTTTACTTTTGTTTGTTGTTTTTGTTTCTTTGCATGGCATACGAGTAGTGTATGCCCAACATTCGGAGTCAAGGCAAACCCTTAGCTCCATTTGATCTAGAGATCCATAGAACGATAAGAAGAATGGCCCAAGACAACGCCAATAATGCGGCTAATGCATCTCTGAATTGGAACAATAATGATGATACTGGGAATAAGAACCCACCTCCTTTGGAGGATATTCCACAACCTCAGGATTTCAATGCTAATGCTTACCAGTGGAATCAATATAGGTTGAATCCTATGGCTATGGAGGTGACTGGAGATATTGAGTTGCCACCACTACTGGCAGACACAAAATTCATAGTCTTGAGTGAATTACTTCAGATGCTGTAGAATCATGGGCTATTTGCTGGCTTACCATCAGAGGATCCACATAGCCACCTACACAATGTGAAATTTATTTGTAAGAGTGTGATAGGAACATAAAATCTATCTATGGATGTTGTGGGACTTTGTGTCTTCCCATTGTCTCTTATGGGCATATCTACATTATGTCTATCTGAGCTCCCGCAGAGTTTAATCACTAGTTGAGCGGACTTGTAGAAGGCCTTTTTGGAGATGAACTTCCCTAGATTAAAGAAGCTTAAGTTGAAGGGCCAGATCAACAACATCGAGTAACTTCTTGGTGATTCGATAAGCACTACATATGAGTGGTTCTCAAAATGTCTGAGGAACATCCCTGACCACAAGATTGTTGATCACACCTTGGTGTAGATCTTTTACTGTGCCCTTGATGAGAACAATCAAACTTGTGCAAACGCTATCATGGGGGCATGTTTCTAGATCAACCATTTGCAAGGATTGCGGAGCAAATAGAAATAGTGGTAAAAGCAAATCGTGCATAAGGGCAGCAGGATAGAGCTTCCACAAAGAGTTCATGTGCTTTCAGTTTGAGGCCAGAGCAAGCTAGAATTAATGAAGAAATCATGCAGTAACTTGCTCAATTTTGTATAGGTATGGATGAGATGATAAAGTAGAACCAAGAAAGAGTGAACACAGTGGTTCACCAACCTCTATGTGCACCCATGTATAAGGAGCCATACTATGATGATGATGCTTGTTTTGTTGCTGATTAGATGGGGGATTTTTGGACTAACGCCCAAAGGTTCAATAAGGACTATTGGCGCCAAGATCAAGGAAACCAAGGCCAGAACTTTGGTATATATAGTGCTTACAGGGACAGCTACGGAGGGTATTATGATAGGAACATGGGTATAGATGTAGATTGAGGTTGCAGAGAAGGCTTCAGAAATGGTCCTTGTATGCCACCACATAACCGCGACGCAGGTGCAGGCAGTTCCAGAATTGAGGAGATATTTGATCGCCTGTTGAAAAAGGCTGAGACGTAGGATGAGACTCTAAGGGGAATGAAATAAGATATTTCAAGTATTAGTCAAAAAATAGAGTCTCACTCTATGACTATCAAACAACTTGAACAACAATTTTCTCAAGTGTCGACTCAGCTTAATCAATGTCAGAGGGGTACACTACCTATTAATACAGTGCAAAATCCTAAAAATGAAGGGCAGTGTATGTTGTTCACTACTCGGTGCGGAAAGAGCATAATTGACCCTCCCATGCTGGTTAATGTAGAAGATGTTCGAGAGGAGATGGTTGAGACAAAGGATGTGAATGAAGGAGATGATCATGGGAAGGATAGCGTGAGTGAAGCTGCTAATGCACCACAGAGGTTTAAGCCTGTCACTCAGCCTCCTTCTCCCTTCCCTCAGAGACTCAAAAAGAGGGAGGAGAAAGGCAAGGTCAAGCACTTCCTCTCCATGCTAAAGCAGCTCTCCATCAACATCCCTCTCATCGAGGCATTGGAGAAGTGATGTGCTATAAAAATATGACACATTTGGGCCTGAAACAAGGAATTTTATGAGTTCTTAAAGTGACTTTTTAGTGTTTTATCTATTTTTATGTTAATCTTGCAGAAAAGTTAGGTTAGCATGATTTTGAAGAAAAGTTGCAGATTTTGCTAAAGCATAGGCCTTATGAGTCCACCTACGAGTCGTAACTCAAGCTATAAGTCATAAGATGGTATCGTAGCAAGAATCAGAGACTAAAATTTAGAAATTTGCTAAGCGGCGATCACCCATATGAGGCCATCATACGACTCGTAAGTCACACTACGTCTCATATAGGTGGACTCGTAGCAAGAATCAGAGAGCCAAAATGTTGGATCAAAAATTGAAGACCAAGACTACAGACCAACATATGAGTCGTAGCTCAAGCAACAACTTGTACCTATGGGCCATACCAGTTTAGTCCAAGATGCCAAGATCCTGATATGAGAACCCGACTATGACTCGTAGGTCATCCGACGAGTCGTATCTGCGTAACTTATCAGATGTCAACTATCTTTTCTGTGTAAATTCTAGGATTGTTTTGTAAATACTATATATAGTTTAAGTTAGGTTTTCAGAAAGAGTTTGACTAGTAGACTATTGAGAATCACATTTTGAATCTTTTCTTAGTCTTTTAGAGTAGCTTATTGTTCTCTCTTGGAAAACCCATTTTGGGGATCACAAATATTGCCTTGTATTCATTGTTGGTCAATCAAGCTTGTGGGTTTGAAACTTGTGGTGCCTATTTTCTTCAATTTTGTTGGTAAAGCTCTCAACTATGTTTATTATTTGTATTCTTGTGTGTTTTGCCTTAGCCATGAGTAGCTAAGCACCCACAACTTGGGGTTGTGGGAACCATGGGTAGTTGACATGTATTATAATTAGGGTTTTTCATGTATTATCTATTTCCCTTCATTATTACTGTTGTTTGGTGGTGGCCAACACCAAACCCCACCTACTATCATGATCCCGACCAAGGTAGTGATAAATAGGAAAAGGGAAGTGGATGACCGAATTTGACTGATGTGTTCTCATCTAATCAATAGAGCCTGACCAAGGGGAGGTTGACTAGGACAATAGGCAATGGTTAGTTGGCATACCATGGTTGCCAACCAAGCACCATGGTGAAATTCGACCTTCACCTTCACAAGAGGGCTGAAAGAACCTAAGTTACTGTCCTGCATGCAAATCATCGATTGTAGTTATGTTATATAGGGTAATCAAGTCGATGAACCATGGGGAACACAATTCCCAAGTTGTCCCCAAAATTGAGTGTTTCCTCGCATTATAGTTAGTGGTAGTTTTATTTTGTTTTTGGAATACAAAAACCCCAATTTAGAGATTGTAGTCACAAATACTAGAAATGATTAGTGGTGAAATCTTGTAATCAAGCCCCATATTCCTTGTGGATTCGATCCTATCCTCGGTTAGGTTAATTGCTGACAACAATCGCTTTCTTACTGAAGCATAAACATCATTAAATATTATGGCACCATTGCCGGGGAATAGGACTACCTTTTGATTTGATTTCACTATTAGTTAGTTCTAGTGTTGATTTCTAGAGTCGCTTATACTTTACTTTTGTTTTTTTATTTGATTTTATTTGCAGGGTATACTAGGTTGTATGCTCAACACAAGGAGAGAACTCAATTTAGAGATCCATTGACTACTAAGAAGAATGACTCAAGTGAATGAAGATATCGAGGTTGAGGAGGATATGCATGCGAACAAGAATATGGGAAGAGAGGAGAATCCACCACAGAGGGGTAACAAGTCATAACTCAGGGACTTCAATGAAAATGCTTATGGATGGAATTAATATAGATTGAACCTTATGGCTATGGATGTTACTGGTGCTATAGTATTGCGCCCTTTATCGGCAGATACTAAGTTCATGGTATCAAGTGGATTGCTCTAAATGCCCCAAAACTACGGATTATTCACATGGCTACCTTCGGAGGATCCCCACCGTCATCTTCAAAATGTGGTGTTTGTTTGCAAGAGTGTCATGGGGACACACAACCTTTCTCTTGATGCTGTTAGATTAAGAGTGTTTCCACTATCATTGACAGGCAATGAAGCTGTATGGTTGTCCGAGCTTCCTCCTGGTACTATCACAAGTTGGCCGAATATCAGAGAGTATTCCTTGAAAGATATTTCCCAAGATCTAAGAAGTTGAAGCTCAAGGACCAAATAAACAACTTTGAGCAATTGCCAGGTGATTTTGTTAGCACAACATGAGAGAGGTTTACTAAATGCTTGAGAATGGTCCCAGATCAGAAGATTGTTCATGAGACCTTGGTTGAAATTCTCTATCAGGCACTTAATGAGAATAGTCAAGCTTGCCCCGATACGATTATGGGAGGCATGTTCCTAGACCAATCTTTTGCATTAATAGACGCAAGAATGGAGCAAGTGCTCAAAACAAATCGAGCATGGGGACAATGAGAGCGAGGTATGATTAAGCCCTTTTGTATGGTTAACACCAATAATGAGCAAGCAAAGGTAAACGAAGAGATCATGGAGCATCTTGCTCAGCTTCGCACAAGTATGGACTTGGTTTTAAGGCAAAATCAAGGAAGTGTCAAGGAAGTCACTCATTAACCTCCGAAGGTTCCTATTATGATGATCCATTCTTTGAAGAGGATGCATGTTTTGTAATCAACCACAAGGCAGGTTTCCGAAACAACTCCCAAGGGTCCAATTCAGATTATTGTAGCAAGGTTTCGGGAATCAAGGTCGGAACTTCACCCATGATGGGATGTATAGAGATAGCCGGGGTAGATACTATAAGAGAGAGAGAGAGAGTGCTAGATGCAGAATAAGAGAAAAGAGAGGGATACAGGAATAGTCCTTATGTGCCACCACACAATTGTGATGCAGGAGCAAACAATTCCAGGATTGAAGAAATGTTCGAAAAATTGTTGAAGCGAGCTGACCATCAAGACGAGACTTTAAAGGGAATGAAAGTGGTTATTTCAAGTATTAACCAAAAAATCGAGTCTCACTCCATGGCAATCAAGTAACTAGAGCAATAATTCAAAAAAGTTTCTTCACAACTGAATCAGCGCCAAAAGGGGACTCTACCAAGCAATACAGTTCAAAACTCAAAGAATGAAGGGCATTGCATGGCAGTGATGACTAGGAGTGGCAAGAGCACTGTAGATCCCCCTATGTCGTTATTTATGGATGAAGTTGATTAAAAGGAAGTGGTGGTGAAATCTTGGTTGAGGGAGAAAATCTAAAGGCTCTTGGGATGCAACAAGAAGAGATAGCAGAGCATGAGAAATTGAAATAAATTCCCAAATCTCCTCGTCCTTTCCCTTAAAGGCTTAAGAAAAAAAGAAGAGAAGGGTAAATTCAAACACTTCCTCTCGATGTTAAAGCAACTCTCCATAAACTTTCCCCTTCTAGAGGCATTAGAGAAAATGCCCAAGTATGCCAAATATATGAAGGACTTGTTCACCAAGAAAAGCATTTTGAGCTAAGAGTTCTCACAAGAACTCCAACAATGTAGTGCGATTATAGCCAAATCTCTTGCTCAAAAGCGAGAAGACCTCGATGCATTCACCATCCCTTGTAATACTGCTGATTTTGAGTTTGTAAGAGCATTGTGTGACTTAGGAGTGAGAATCAATATAATTCCTCTTGTAGTATTCAAAAAGGCTTGGCCTCGGCACTCCTACCCCGACAAGAATGAGGTTGCTTATGGCGGATCGAACCATTAAAATGCCGGGGGGAATCCTTTTGGCTGTGCTTGTTAAAGTGGATAAATTCATCTTTTCGATAAATTTTGTGATCCTTGACTGCAAAGTTGATTTTGAGGTGCCCATCATTTTGGGGAGACTATTTCTGGCCACTCGGAGAGCCCTAGTGGATATGGATTCAAGTCAACTATGGTTTAGGGTTAATGCTGCAGAGGTCTGTTCGATATTTCCTATCCATAAAATACCCAGATGAGTGCATGAGTGAGGTATGGATCCTCGATGATATTTGATGAAGGACGGTGACAAAGTCGAGCCACGACATTAAACAAGGCATTTTTTAGGAGGCAATTTTTGATAATTGTTGGCTTGGTTTAAGTGTTTTTGATTGTTTCAATTCTTGGGTAGAAGGTGCCAGTTCGTGTTTATGATTGAAGGACATTGGTGCAGTTGTAATATTTTGGGAATTGTTGTGTTTCGAGAGCAAGTTTGCAGGTGAAAATTGTAAAACTTAAGATCTGAAAAATGGCACTTAGAGTAGCCTCTACATTTAGGTCTGGCTACGACTTTAGTCATGCCTCGTAGAGAGAATCAGTGAGTATTAGAAGTTAGCACATACACTATGAGCCAACCTTACGATTCATAGAGTCTTCTACAAGTCATAAAAGGGGTTCGTAGTTCCTAGGTATAATTTCTAAATTTTTATAAGTGTTGGGTCTGCTATGAGACCAAGTCCTATGAGTCGTAGGTCAACCTATGACTTGTAATCGGGGTCTCGTAGCCCTGATCTGCAGATTTTTAAACTTCGACCTGGTTTGCTTATATAAGGGGTCAAAATAACATTTGACCCCTATTATCAATTAAAAGCCCTAAAAATGATGGTTCCCCCAAATTCATCCCATAATTTTCTCTTTTCCGATGAAATTCCCGACCACCCAAGTCACTTTTCAGGAAGGATTTCGGCGAATCACCATTATCTAGGGTTTCGATGTAAATTTTGATACTCTTCGCTTTGGTTTGCTTCTTTGATAGATTGGTAAGTTTTATGGTTAAATTTATCATTCTTTTGTAGTGAGCCTATTCCTTAGTTAAGTATATGCTAAGTTTGACCATGTTTATTCATGCCATTTTGTGATTTTTGTTCTAGACAAGATAGCCAGGGCTTGTGTGCTTTGGAAAATTTTGCTGTGATTCAAACTTTTTTTGAAATTCTTGTGTGGATGATTGCAAATGCGAAAATTATTGGTTCTTGAAATGTGAATCTTAGTTCTTGCCAAACCAGTGTGAACATTGTTGTTGGGATTGGAATTTAGGAAGTATGGGTATATTTCATACGCTTTAATTTGTTAGGCTTGATTGAAATGATCTGAAATAACAGTTGCATGTCCATGGAATATCCTATTAATGTCAAGAATGAGTTTTGAATGTGTATTGTTGTTGTTTTTGTGCTTTCTATAGTGTGGAATTAGGTTGAAATCTTAGGGATGATGGTTGTCTTGAACTCCTGATGATAGTGTAGAATTGATTATGTGCCAAATATTTGATGACATTGTTGTTTGCCAAGAGTGTTGATTGTGTGGTTTGATTTGTTGCTTTGATGTGGGAAAATGTTAGGCACCACTGATGCCTTCTGTTTCCTGCTATGGGGCATTCTTATGACATGTAGGTTCCTTTACAAGTCGTAAGGGTCCCTCTTAGCAAGCAACAATCATCTATGGTTCCTTCATGTTTCTTATACAAGACTCACATACGACTCGTAGTTATTGGTACGACTCGTAGTGAGAGTCTCGTAAGCTTATCGGAGTTCCAAAAAATGTTTCTGAAAATGGTTACGAGCTCAGACTACGACTCATAAGCCACCCTATGAGTCATAACTGTGTCTTGTATCTGGGATCAGAAAGCATTTTAGAAGGCATATTGGTTCTATGAGGGTAGTATACGACTCGTAGGTTACCCTACGAGTCGTAACTGCACTCGTATCTGCAAACCTGCATTTACATCAGTGAATGTTTACTGATTATTTGTTTTTGTTTCTTGTTCTTTGTTATGTCTTTTAATGGATCAAACATCTTGAACTTATATGTTGCAATTTGGTTGGTTTACAAATACAATGCCCTCGTAAAGACAAGCGAGCAATCTAAATCTTTCAAAGGAGATTAGTTGATGAGTCATCTGAGACGGAGCAATCCAAGGGCTCTGTGAAAGTCCATAGAGTCAGAGTAGACCCTGAGGCCAATACACCCTAGACCTGGGAACTTGCAGCATAAACACCCATGGAAGTTATCAGTTCCTCCCAGTGTGAAGAGGAGGAACAACAGGGTGATAGGGTTGGGTTAGATAGCAGCTTGCAACAGATGACCCCCTCAGATTCCGGCTCTGAGTGAGAGTTCAAGAGTACCTCCCACACTCAGCAGTAGGAAGTCCAGTCCTAACCCCCAACCTACTACAGATGGTGTGCCCCTGGGATGAAATAAATATACGACCAAGGGTTGGAGCCTAAGGGGCAAGGCAAGTCGGTCCGCCAATTTCATGAGGAGTATCAGTTGAATAGCTCAAGGTTAGATAGAGTACTCAGATTAGATGCTGGGTTGGATGAGCACGGACTACGATGGAACACACAACAACTAGGCAAATATTCCCCTTACATAGTCCGTGAGTTCTATATGGCATATCTTGCTACTCTCCAATGGGGCTGCCAAAGAATAAGAAGCCAATAGAGGAGCCGAGGCTACGAGTGGTGATAGTCTGGGGGAGAAGTTTATATCTCGGAGGAGATGATCCGACGAGTGCAGTTTGGGCCCACTTATAGAGTTCCTCAGTCTACCGCGGAGTACAATAGACATATTAATAAAATAAGGAGAGAGGTGACTGGGAAGATAATTGGGCCCAGGATAGAGTTGCTACAGCGGACAACCAGTCAAATCTACGAAGAGGGTATTGAGCCGACGTGGGTAACAAACCACGCAGATCCTATAGTTAAAGCACACCTCTAATTCAAGGCCAAGTTTTAGTGGTCCATTATCCGTTGGTGTATCTGGCCAACCTTCATGGATAATATGATCACCCTCAAGAGAGTCTTACTGTCGGCCAACATTCTAGATGGCTATGCTATAGATTGGGCCCAGATAATTTCGAAGCAGATTCACGAGGCTGCAGTTAGGACGAGCACCTCACTGCCATTTCTAGTTCTGATCCATCGACTATGTAGTGCAGTAGGTGTTCCTATTGGTCCTAACTGGGACACTCATGTAGAGGCCACACACATTATAGATCCCAGCCTAAAAAAGGCTGATGAGAATTCGGTGGCCTTGCCTCGAACAGCTCCTCTAGCTATCCCAGAGCCATTCCCAATAAAGCCTCAGATTCCAGGTTCATCTCCAGCTACTACTGATACTACTTCGGTTATCGCAGAACTTACACCAACGGTCGAGATTGAGTCTACACCATCCTCCAGTATGCTAGCACCAACACCATTTACTTTATAGGTTGACCCTTTTTTCTCTGCTGTTGCTTTTCAGGCTTTATTACACAGAGTGGCTATAGCAGAGAGTAGGCTACGGGAGCTATCAGCATAGTTCCGGCCATTGATTGATCAGACTGTTCAGTATTTCGAGGAGAGGATGAGGGCATTTGCCCGAGATTTAGCTGATGAGAGAGTCCGAGCGGTGGATTATCGGGTCAATGAATTTCAGGATAGAGTCCACAAGAGGCTTGAGGGAGCTAGGCCTGCCGACATGAGTGCAGTTACTATGGAGTTGGTGAAGTTTAAGGTTGACTAACTACAACTGTTGGCAACCCCTGTTCTAGCTCCAGAGGTAGCACCAGTAATGATGAGGCATTTGAATGGCTCACCGACCATCTAGACACCGTGGGAAGAGGCCTCTTGATCAGAGTGATGATCCATAGCTGACCTTGAAGAAGCCAAGACAGGAGGAGGAGCCCATACCAGAGGAGGTAGTACAAGAGTCATTTTTGTTACCGACTATTTAGAGAGAGCGAGCATAACACACCCCACCAGGAGAGGGTACATTTAGTACAACTACAGAGGAGAGGTAGCCCCAGGACCCCGCAGATCAGCCAGAGATCGGTGCTTGATGCACCATGATATTTGACTTCTTTTGACCCCTGTTCTCATTTTGTTGTATTGGATACTTTGTTCTCTTTTCAAACAATTTCAATTTTTTATATTGATTTTTGATTGTGCTTAAATATTCTTATGTTGGATGTTATTTTTACTTATGTTTGGATGTTAATTTTTGGTTTTTAATGGATGTATGTATATATTTCTACGTTATTGTGTTTTGTTTTCTATTTCCATCAATCTCGGATGGAGCCAAAGATTGACTATTTTTTGGCCTTGGAGTATGATAGAATAAAGCAAAATATTTTTTGGCCTTGGAGTATGATGGAATAAAGCAAAATGACTCTTTAAACTATCTGCGCTTTTTTCATTTGTGAAG
>JAOTQR010102141.1:0-28537 GCA_025774065.1 Solanum ossicruentum | reverse complement strand
AGGCACCCCCTTTCCCCACACCACGCCCCTCCGATCTCCCTTAATCAACATCTTGCAATACCCCCCCCCCCCCGACATTTATATCAAAACCCCTTATCAAGTACAACATTAGATCCAAGATTTGAAGCTCAAAACATTCTAAAACAGCCATACTTTCAGGAACTAAAATTACTGTGCAGTAAATTTCTCAATATACAAGACTTACATGTAAAATCAACTTTAAATCATGCAATATTAAGTAAAAGAGGGTTTAGGGACCATGGATGAAATGACGCAATGGTTCAACACCACATTCCTTAACTTTTATGAAGTTCTTGAGGTAGACTTTAATGGATATTTGAAGCTTGGGTGAGATCCTTGAAGAAATCCTTATGATTAGCCTTGAGTTTGAGACTTGAATTTAGGGTTAGAAATGAGTCTAAGTGTTTGGGGAAATATTGGGGAATGTTTTTAAGTGATATGAGGGTGAAATAAGGCCAAATATAGGTGAAAATGTGTTTGAAAAAACTTAGGTCCAACACTTAGAAAAATCAGGGCGAACTAGGAAAAGACAGTGTAAGAAATACACCTCTCTGCATCACGGAGAGGTCGCGGACCCTCACTGAAAATTGCACCAAGTGCAAACTTCATAATTCGATTCCTTTTGCTTTAAAATCGAGGTTAGACCCTTGTCACCCTAATTTGGACACCCTAAACAAGAATATGATGTTGGATTTGCAAAATTCCAAACAAATTTTTAGATATATGGAAATTAAGATTCCAGGCACTTCCGAGGTATGTTTTTGGGCACTTTTTGGGGTCGTTTCATGCGTGTCCTTGGTGCATCGCACCAGGGTCGTGAAAACCTCTCTGGATATTGATATTTGGGAATTTTGAATTATAATACGGTCGCTCTAAAATTGGGGTTAGACCCTTTACCCCCTAAATTTGACCCCCTGAACAAGAATATGAAGTCATATTTTTGATATCACATATGGATTTTAAGATATGTAGAAATTACAATTTCAGGCACTTCCGAGGCACATTTTCAGGTACTTTTTGGGGTCATTTCGAAAGGAGCATATGTGCTGTCACATGGAGGAATCCACACCCCATGTAGCATCACATTGACCGTGAGAGGCCGCGGAGACATGTCCTTGGAGAACTAAAGCAATCAATGGATCTAGGTGAAGAATATGGTGTTTTCACGGACCATGAGTCACTAAATAGACCATGAAACCTGTCGTGGCCTCACATTAAGCATGCCAAGGGCGAATGGAATGAAGGAAACAAAAGCAAGTCCCATGATGCCTTTCATACACCATGGGAACTCACATGGGTTGCACACTTGGCTGTGAAGTTGACGTGAATTGGAGTGTTACTGAAACAACCCCAAAAAGTGCCCGAAAATGTGCTTCGGACGTGCTTCAAATTGTATTTTTCATATATCTCAAAATCCAAGCATGATATTGAAAATCTGACTTCATATTCTTAATCAGTGGACAAAATTGAGTGGGAAATGGGTCTAACCCCCATTTTAGAGCGACAAAATCACAATTTGAATTTCCAAAGTTGCAATTTCCAGTAAGCAGTACGTTCCCCTAGCGCGATGCAACTAGGGTGCGCCACAGTGTTATTTTTGCTAGTTAATTTATTTTGGTCCAAGGATTTTGGGTCTTGGGCCTAAGACTTCCCATACCTGAAAATACCCATACTTAACCATATTTCACCTTCATATCATACAAGACATTCCCAGTGCTCTATCAAACACTTAGACAAATATTTCACCAAAAATTCAAGTGCCAAACCTCACTCTGGATCTTAGGAAAATCATTCAAGCTTCAAGTCTCCATTCCAATCTTCATCAAGGAATTCTCCAAAGTTAAGGTATGTGGGTTTCAACCATTGGGTCCTTTCACCCATGGTGCCTAAGATTCCTTTTTACCTAAATTACATGTTTCTAAGTCAATTTTACATATGGATCTTCTATTATGATTTTGACTATGAGCTATTGGAGTTCTGTAAAAGTGTGACTGTTTATGCATATTTTGAGCTATGAATCTAAGATCTATGATGAGTTTTGATGAAGGGTTTCAATGTATTTTTCAAGGTGATAATACTAAGAGTTGGTGGGTTGATTTACTTCAAGATTTCTTGCATGATTTCACTCTTTAATCGTATGGTTCTACACTAGCATTTCGATCGAGTGTTTGATAAAATATTTGGTTTAGGATTCTTGAACTATTGATGATCTATTGTATGACCTATGAGTTGAATAACTTTATGATGATTAAAGAAAGGTATATACATGTTGTTTTCATGAAAACTATCTATAGTATTGCAAGTTGACCACACCTAGTTGAGGGGGTGCTAGACCTCAATCACCATGAATGGCGGGGTGTGACCACCATCGATCAATTGATGGGTTGATACTTCAATCACCATGGATGGCGGGGTGTGACCACCATCAACAAATTGAGGAGTTCATACCTCAATCACTATGGATGGTAGGGTGTGATGATCTATCATAATGTTGGTCTCTTATTACATGTGTAATATGTTCTATGTAAGCATGTTTTCCTTCAAGCATCACTCATTCATGCCATATTGCTATATGCTCATTCATTGCCTAATTATGCATTTCGATTATGTTGCCTATCTCTTATTACATTGTATCCTACATAGTACATTCAAATGTACAAATGCATATTCTATGCCTACGTGATGTTACCATGTAGGAACCGGAGCTCCTCACGATCATCTTCATCCTCCTCGTGGCTAGTACTATCTCTATAAAGCAAGTTTGTGAGTCCTTAATGTCGAGGACAATGTCATTGATCTTATGCTATGTATAAAGACTCTCCTTCCTTTATTATATGCTTTGACTATAAGGGTGAGCCTGGTTGCTTGTCTTAGCCCCCGCTAAGTTCTATGTTTAGAGGTTTTTTTGGACAATTTATGTATTAATGCTATAAGCTTGACTGCCTTTCACTCTTTTGATGTTTTATGAAATGACGGTTTTCCCCTAGTCCCTTCACCCTTATTTCTGTTCTTTTATTGTTGTTTAATTGCTTCTGTGATCAAGGATGTGTAATGATAAGTTAAGAGACTTGATTAGGGTACCTTCGGGTTCCCTATTCATCGTGTCATGTCTAGGCCCTAGGCTTGGATCGTGACAAACTTGGTATCAGAGCACTAGGTTGTTAATAGTCCTTGACGTTCAACACACGCATTGATTAGAGTCTTATTCATAGTTGTGTTGTGCACCACAACTATGAGTAAGAGGCTATGAGATATTTTAGGAAATGTTTCCCTTCTTCATGATCTATGCCATGCTATCGAAGTTAGATAAGGTTTTCCCTCTAACAAATGTTCTTTGCGAATTTTAGATCATCCCTAACACAAGAGAAAGAAGAGCTCGCACACCCGAGAAACAATCGGCTCACAGAGAGCTCTGACATGCTCTCACCTTCCTTGCTCAAGTTGTGACTAATCAAGTCAACCAAGGGGCCCAAGCCCCTCATGCTCCTACTCTGGCATCTAGGGTAAGGGATTTCATGAGGATGAAACCACCAGAGTTCAATAGATCTAAAGTGGATAAGGACCCTCAAGAATTTATTGATGAGGTATACAAAGTATTGGCTATTATCAGTGTTAGGTCAAAGGAGAAGTAGGAGTTGGCAGCCTATAAACTCAACATGGTGTCTCAAATATGGTATACTCAATGAAAGGAGAAGAAGGGAAATAACAATGTGTTTCTATGGGAGGAATTTAGGGCGGCTTTCCTCAACCAGTTCTTTACTCTTGAACTTAGGGAGGCCAAAATTACAGAGTCCATGTATTTGAAGCAAGCATCAATGAGTGTGAGGGAGTATGCCCTCAAGTGCAACTAACTCTCGAAATATGCTCCACACTTGGTAGCCGACCCAAAGTCTAGAATGAACAAGTTCGTGATAGGTGTATCAGATTTGGTGAATAAGGGGTGTCAGGCCGCTATGTTGATTGGTGATATGGACTTGTCCCGCTTGATGACTTATGTCGAATAATTGGAGGGGGAAAAGATGAGAAAGAGAAGAAATGGTGAGGCCAAGAGGGCTCATTTTGATGGTAAGTTCCAATGTCCCAAGGGTGGCCGGTTTCATCAAGGCCAAGGGTCTTCTCATGCTCCTAATAGAAAATTTGCCAATGACTACCCAAGGGCGGTGATGATGGTGTGGTGCCTAATTCTCTGTGTACAAAATGTGGCACGGCTCATGGTGGCCCATGTTTGAGGGACACCAATGCTCATTTCGATTGTGGAGAAGTGGGTCACAAGAAGGTTGATTATCCTCGAATTCAAAACAAGGGTAAAGATGTTTGTCCACAAGGCCAGGGTGGTAATGTGGTTCCTTTGGGGAGAGAAGCCCAACAAGGTGGTGCCCCAAGGCACAATCGATTTTATGCACTTCAAGGGAGGCAAGGGGTTGATAAGGTGCCCGATGTCATCATTGATATGTTAAAAGTCTTTGATTTTGATGTGTATTCATTGATAGACCTGGGTGCCACTCTTTCTTTTGTTACTCCTTTTGTTGCCAAAAGATTTCATGCTGAGCCGAATTGTTGTGTGAGTCTTATGAGGTGTCTACTCGTATGGGTGCATCTATTGTTGCTAGAAAGGTCTAGAGAAATTGTCTTATTTGCATCATATATAAAATACTGTCTTGTGATCTTGTCGAGTTGGATATGGTTGATTCTGATGTTATTCTTGGGATAGATTGGTTACATGCTTACTATGCTTCTATTGATTGTAGAACACACAGGGTCAAATTCTAATTTCCAAATGAACCCCTCCTTGAGTGGGAGAGTTATGATGTGGTGGTCAAGGATAGGTTTATCTCTTGCATTAAAGCCCAAAAGTTGATCTCTAAGGGGTGTCTCTATCATCTTGTGAGGGTTAGGGTCCTTTCTATAGAATCGGTTCCAGTGGTAAATGAATTCCTTGATGTCTTTCCAAATGAACTTCTCGGTGTTCCTCCCAAAAGGGAAACTGATTGTGGTATAGATCTCTTTCTCGATACTCAACCCATTTTTCTGCCTTACCATATGGCCCCCGCGAAGCTAAAGGAGTTGAAGGAGCAATTGAGGGATTTGTTGGAGAAGGAATTTATTAGGCCTAGCCAATCATCTTGGGGTGCACCAGTGTTGCTTGTGAAGAAGAAGAATGGGTATCTTAGAATGTGCATTGACCAACGACAACTTAATAGGATCACCATAAAGAATAAGTATCCTTTACTAAGGATTGATGACTTTTATGACCAACTTCAAGGGGTTAATCACTTCTCTAAGATTGATCTTCGGTCCGGGTATCATCAAGTAAAGATGAGGGAGTGTAATATTCCCAACACGGCCTTCTGGACTAGGTATGAGCATTATGATTTGTGGCTATGTCTTTTGGGTTAACCAATGCACTGGCTATCTTCATGGATTTGATGAATAGGGTCTTTAAACCCTACCTTGATTTTTTTGTGGTGGTCATCATTGATGATATCTTGATCTAATCTCATAGTGAGGAGGAGCACGTAAGTCATTTGAGGGTGATATTGCAAAAATTGAGGGAAGAAAAGTTGTATGCCAGTATGAAAAATATGAATTTTGATTGAAAGAAGTTTCCTTTTTAGGACATATGATGTCGGGGGATGGTATTAATGTGGATCCTGAAAAGATAGAGGTGATTAGAAATTGACTTAGACCATTGAAAATATCGTACATTAAAAGTTTCTTGGGCTTAGCGGGTTACTATCGGAGGTTTTTGAAGGGGTTCTTTTCTATTGTGTCTCCCATTACTAAGTTGACCCAAAAGAAGGCTAAGTTTGTGTGGACCGATGAGTGTAAAAAGAGTGTCTAAACTTTGAAAGATAAGTTTGTGTTTGCTTCTATTTTGTCTCTACCGGAAGGGTTGGAAGGGTTTTTGTGTATTATCATGCCACTCAGATCGGTTAGGATTGTGTTTTGATGCAAAGTGGTAAGGTAATAACTTGTGCTTCTAGGCAACTCAAAGTGCATGAAACGAATTATTCTACTCATGATCTTGAATTGGCCGTCGTGGTTTTTGCTTTGAAAATTTGGCGTCACTATTTGTATGGAATGCATGTTGATATGTGTACCGACCATAAGAGTCTTCAATATGTGTTTACTCAAAAAGATCTCAACTTGAGCAACAAAAGGTGTTAGAGCTTCTTAAGGGTTATGATATAGGTGTGCATTATCATCTTGTTAAGGCTAATATTGTGGTCGATGCTTTGAGTAGGGTCTCTATGGGTAGCCTAGCTCATCTTGATGATGGGGGCAAAGAAGTGGCTAGAGAGGTTCATCGGTTGGCTAGATTTTGGGTTAGGTTGGAAGAGGTTGATAATGGTGGTATTGTGATTATTGATGGTTCAAAATCTTCCTTGGTTGATAAGGTAAAAGCACAGCAAGATCTTGACCCCTCCTTGTTAGAATTGAAGGCCTTGGTGAGAGAAGACAAGGTAGACGTTTTCTCCCAAGGGGGAGATGGTGCCCTTTGGTACCAAGGTAGGTTATGTGTGCCTAAGTTGATGGCTTGAAAGAGAAGATTCTTGATGAGGCTCATAACTCTTCCTATTATATTCACCCTGGTTCTACAAAGATGTATAGAGATTTGAGGGATGTGTTTTGGTCGGGAGGTATGAAGAAAGACATCCTAAATTCATATCCGATTTTCATAGTTGCCAACAAGTGAAAGCCGAACACCAAAGGTCGGTGGCCTAACCCAATATATAAAGATTCCTACTTCGAAGTGGGAGGAAATTAACATGGATTTTGTGTTTGGGTTGCCTAAGACTAGAAAGGCTTTTGATTCTATTAGGGTTGTGGTTGATAGAATGACCAAGTCGGCTCAATTCCTACCGGTCAAGACTACTTATGGGGTTGAAGGCTATGCTAAAGGGTACATTTGTTAGTTGGTTAGATTTCATGGGGTGCCCTTGTCTATCAGATCGGATTGTGGTTCTCAATTTACTTCACACTTTTGGAGGTCCTTCCAAAGAGGTTTTGGTACCAAGGTTAAGCTTAGTACGGCCTTTCACCCTCAAACAGATGGTCAAGCCGAAAGAACTATCCAAACTCTTGAGGATATGCTTAGAGCTTGTATTTTGGAGTTTAAGGGTAGTTGAGATGATTATCTTCAATTGATTGAGTTTGCTTATAATGATAGCTATCATTCTAGCATTGGTATGACTCCTTTTGAGACCCTCTATGGTAGGCGTTGTAGATCACTGGTTGGATAGTTTGAAGTGGGAAAAATGGCTTTGTTGGGTCCAGATCTAGTAATGGACGCTATGTAAAAGGTAAGGTTGATTAGGGAGAGGTTGAAAACATCCCAAAGTCATTAAAATTCCTATGCCGACATGAGGAGAAGGAAGCTTGAATTTAAAATTGGTGATTGGGTCTATTTGAAGGTTTTACCCATAAAGGGTGTGGTTCATTTAGGTAAGAAGGTAAATTGAGTCCATGATATGTGGGTCTTTATAGGGTCTTGAGAAGGATTGGTAAAGTAGCCTATGAGTTGGAGTTGCATAGTGAAATGGACTTGGTTCATTCGGTCTTTCATGTATCCATGTTGAGGAAATGTGTGGGTGACCTGAATGCTACTGTCCCATTAGATGTTGTGGGTGTTGTTGAAGGCAACTTGATTTATGAAGAGGTTCTATTAGATATCTTGTACAGACAATTGAAGAGATTGGGAACAAGGACGTGGCTTCCATTAAGGTCCTTTAGAGGAATCAACAAGTTGAATGTGCTACATGGGAGGCCAAAGCGGACATGCAAAGAGATATCCCTATCTCTTCCATTCTACTCAAGCCTAAGGTACTAATTCTAAGTATCCTATGTGATTTCATGTCTCATGTATCAAGCCTTATGTCATTAGCATGCATTCATGTTTATGTTGACACATTAATGGCAATTTTACCATTTATGTTGAGATTTCTGAAACGATGTTTAAGTGCATTATTGCATTCTTGTTGGGGATGATTTCTTCATGATTACTCTTCTTATGTACGCTTCTTTGACATTCAGGGACGAATGTTCCCAATGGGGAGATATTGAAATGACCCCAAAAAGTGCTCAAAAATATGCCTCAAAAGTGCCCAAAATCTTAATTTCCATATATATCAAAATCCATGCGTGAAATTGAAAATCTTACTTCATATTCTTGATCAGGGGGAAAACTTGAGTGGGAAATGGGTCTAACGCCCATTTTAGAGCTACCGAGTCACAATTTCAATTTTCAAAGTTGCATTTTACAAAGAGCAGTTTGCGCCCTTAGCGTGACACAGCTGGGGCACCACAGTTTTATTTTTGCCCAGTTATTTTATCTCGGTCCAAGGCTTTGAACCTAAGTCTTCCCATACATTAAAATACCTATACTTAGTCATATTTCACCTTCATATCTTACAAGACATTACCCTATACTCTCTCAAACACTTGGATAAATATTTCACAAAAATTTCTAGATCTTAGGGAAATCAGTCAAGCTTCAAGTCTCCATTCCAATCTTCATCAAGGAATTCTCCAATGTTAAGGTATGTGGGTTTCAACCATTGGGTCTTTTCACCTATGGTGCCCAAGCTTCCTTTTTACCTAAATTACATGTTTCTAAGTTGATTTTACTTATGAGTCTTCTATTATGAATTTGACTATAAACTGTGTTGGGGTTTTGTAAAAGTGTGACTATTTAGGCATATTTTGAGCAATGAATCTAAGATCTATGATGAGTTTTAATGAGGGGTTTCAATATATTTTGCAAGGTGGTATTACCAAGTGTTGCTGGGTTGATTTACTTCAAGTTTTCTTGCATGATTTCACTCTTTAATTACATGGTTTTAAACTAGCATTACATATCCACAAAGTGTTTGACAAAATATCCGATTTAGGATTCTTGAACTATTGATGATCTGTTGCATGACCTATGACTTGAATGACTTTATGATGATAAAAGGAAGGTATATATGTGTTGTTTTCATTAAAAGTATCTATAGTGTTGTAAGTGACCACACCTAGTTGAGGGAGTACTCGACCTCAATCACCATGGATAGTGGGGTGTGACCAACATCAACCAATTGAGGGGTTGATACCTCAATAATCATGGATGGCAGGGTACAACCACCATCAAAAAATTGAGGGGTTGATACCTCAATCATTATCGATGGCAGGGTGTGAAGATCTATCATAATGTTGGTCTATTACTACACATGTAATATGTTCTATGTAAGCATGTTTTAGTTCAAGCATCACTCATGCATGCCATATTGCTATGTGCTCATTCATTGCCAAATTATGCATTTCGATTATGTTGCCTATCTGTTGTTGCATTGTATCTTACATACTTAGTATATTCCAACGTACAAACGCATACTCTATGCCTACATGATGTTATAATGTAGGAATCGAAGATCCTCACGATCTTCCTCATCCTCCCCGTGGCTAGTACTATCTCTACAAAGCAAGTTGGTGAGTCCTCAATTTCGGGGACAATCTCTTTGATCTTATGCTATGTATCAAGACTCTCTTTCCTTTATTGTACGCTTTAACTATGAGGGTAGCCCGGTTGCTTGTATTGGCCCCCGTTAAATTCTATGTTTTGAGGTATTCTTGGACAAGTTATGTAATGATGTTATAAGCTTGAATCTTTTTGACTCTTTTGATATTTTATGAAATGAAGGATTTCCCCTAGTCTCTTTGCCCTTATTTATATTCTTTTATTATAGTTTAATTCCTTTCGCGACCAAGGATGTGTAATGATAAGTTAAAAGGCTTGATTAGGGTCCCTTCGGGTTCTCCATTCGCCGTGTCACATCTAGGCTCTAGGCTTGGATCATGACAGTTACCACAAAAATTATAGAAATCATGCAAGTTCTACATGGCCCACCATGAGTCATGTAACCTACATGGATCGTGATGTGGGTCGTGGCACTGAATGCATCACTGACAGTGGCAACAATTTCAAAGGCAAGGGTCACGGACTGTTTTCACGGACTATGAACCCTCACCACGGTCTGTGATGAGTATGCGTGAAAAGGTGCTAAGAATAGATGACCAAGTACAGGGCCACGGACTGTGAAACATTTTGTGTCAGGACTCGCGGGGCGTGTCAATGCCCATACTATATGCCGATGTCTAATTTCTTATTTTAAGTTGGATTTGATTTTTCCTTGTATATATATACTTTACTTATTCCATATTTAACTTTTATTGACTACTGGAGATAGAAAGTAACGAGAGAATAATATTGTGTGGTTAATTACATTGAACTCTTGGATTTTAATCATCTCTTTGAGATTGTAATCCGTGGATTCATTACTTTATCAGTAGTAAGTTCCTTGTCATGATTTATTTATATTGTTATGGGTTATTTATATTGAATATGCTAGGCTAAACCTATAATTAAGGTTGTGGAAACCATGACAACTCAATAAGACAGACAAATTTGGGATAAATCTCGGGATTGATTATCATATATATTATAGTGTTCTTCACTTTAATTTCTTACATAATGAATGGATGCATTAGGGTCTGCCTGTATTCGTTACATGTGCGGGGGGGATGTAGTGATTGGGAACAGAACTCTACAATAGAAATTCAGGGTTATTAACCTAGTCTAAGTACTTGAGACCGGAAGGTGAGAGTATTCTAGGGTCCAAGGAAAGGGTTAATGAGTACACGTTCTGAGACCTTAAGGTGATGAATTAAATGCATCTAAGAAGGATTGGGAGATGAATTTGATGTTACCTAACTTGTTTGATCTTGTATACACAATAATGAATGGTTTACTAAACAAATTTGGCTATCGAGTTGGGCGTCATGGGGAACACAATCCTAGCTTCTAATTAACTATTATCCAGTAGTTACTAAAATCCTGTCATTCTTTTACTCCACTAAACTAGTTCGCAACATTAAACCCCTATTTTCTTCATGCACTTTTATTTTAGGAATAAATATTACATCAGAAAAAGGTGTTAATAGATATATTTTCATGCATTCCCTATGGGATTGATCTCAACTCTTGTTGAGTTCTATATTTGATCAACAACCACTTTACAATTTCTTTTAGAGTGTAAATTTGGGCATATCAAAAGTATGACCGTACTGTGTTTCGTAAGCAAAGATCCAAAAACCATTATTTCTTGCCCTAAATTCCCAAATCGTCTTACAAGATGTATAAGGACTTACTGGTCAGGGTTAGACTCGTAGAGTCCTTCCACTCTTAGCCAAATTTTCTTATTCTCTTGGCCTCATTCCATGGGACTACTTATGGGTTTGTTTCGTTTTTCACGGGCCATCTATTAACTCATGGATCACTTTCCTGAAAACACTAATTTCTTCCAAGTCAAGGCCCTCTGCCTACGAACCCACTTGTGTTCTATAACTCTTCCTTTTGGTCGTATTTCACCCTCGTTCAGTGACCCTAAGTATTTTTCTAGTCCAATCTTCCCGAAGTCATAGGCTCCAAATCTGGGGTGTTACAAGGAGTACCTCAGTCTGATCTTCTTGTTGAATGCTCAGGTCATTCTATTCTAGTAAAGTTGTCCGTGATATACAATATTGATCCTTCTTCTGCCAATCAAAGCCAATCCCTCTAACCTTCTTTGTACCCATTTAGCGTCACTTAATTCTTCTTCTTGAATGATTCTCAAAGATGGTATTTTGACCTCGATAAGAATCGCAGTTTTGTTACCATAAACCAAAAATTAAGGTGTTGCTCTAGTAGAGGTTTAAATGGTAGTACGATAGCCCAATAGTGCAAATGGTAGGTTCTCATGCCACTACCTATAATTATTGATCATTTACCATAGTATCCTTTAGATGTTCTTATTCGCAGTTTCTACCACTCCATTCATTTGGGGTTTATATGTGGTAGAGTTTCAACGGTTGATCTTGAATTGATCATAGGCCTCCTTCATCGGATCGATATTGAGATTGGTGCCATTATCAGTGATGATCGTCTCAGGCATCCCAAATCAATAAATGATGTTGTTCTTGACAAAATCATTAATGACCCTCTTGATGATGGATTTGTGATATATGGCTTCAACCCATTTGGTGAAGTAGTCAATCTCAACAAGGATAAACTTGTGTTTGTTTGATGTTGCCGGCTTGATGGGACTGATGACATCCATGCCCCAAGCAAGATGAGTTAATGACATAGAGTTCATTGGGGGAACTCATAGCATGTATGTATAAGTCTAGCATTGATGACATCTCTAAACATAGTGGAATGCAGTCTGCCTCCATGGTCAACCAAAAATAACCCGATTTGAGGATCTTTTTTGTAAGGTTGAAATCATTCATATGAGGACAACATGTTCCCGCATGAATCTCCTCCACCAATCTGGACGCCTCTTTAGCTTTGGCGCACCTCAATAAATGCAAATCGAGAGTCCTCTTATATAGAATCTCTATTTAAGAAGAATTGATTCGCTAACAACCTAACTATGAATTTTTGGACTTCTATTGCATCCTTTGAGTAACTACCACTCTTTAAGTATCCCCGAATATCATCATACCATGGCTTTCCATCTGATTCTTCTTAAACATGATAGCAATAGGTAGGCTGCTCATGTATATGAATGCAAATAGGATCAATGCAATTATAATCAGGATGCCGGATCATAGAAGACAATGTAGCTAACGTGTCTTCAAACTCATTCTGGATTCGTGGATTGTATTTGAATTCCACTAAGTGAATCTTTTGTGAAGCTTTTACATGCAGTCCAAATATGATTGAAGCTTTTGATATTTTGCCTCCCACTCACCTTGTACCCGGTGAATCAACATATTTGAATCCCCAATTTCCAAGATCTCTTGTATGTCCAAATCAATTGTTAATCGGAGACCCAAGATGGAAGCCTCATATTTAGCCATGTTGTTGGAGCAATGAAATCTAAGTTTGGCTGATGTGGGATAATGTTGACATATTGGTGAGACCAAAAAGCCTCGATGCCCTATCCATTTAGATTCTTGGCTCCATCAAAGAATATCTTCCAACCTTTATATTCTTAAAAGATGTCTTCTCCCACGAAAGCTATTTCTTCATCATGGAAATAAGTCTTTAGGGACTTGTATTCTTCATCTACAGGATTTTCTTCTAGATGATAGGCTAATGCATGTGCTTTTAACCTGCCTTTTTGTGTGACATAGACTATGTTAAAGTTACTCAACAATATTTGTCATTTAGCCAATTGACCTCTAGCCATGGGCTTTTGAAAAATATACTTTAAAGGATCCATCCGTGAGATCAAATAATTCATATGTGCAGAAAGAAAATGTCGCAAATTCTGAGCCACCCAGGTCAAAGCATAACAACTGCGCTCAAGCAGACAATATCGAACCTCATATGATTAAACATCTTACTCATGTAGTAGATTTCCTGCTCTTTCCTTCCCATTTCATCAAAGACCCATAATGCTCCAAAAATATTGTTTATGACCGATAAGTATAGTGCAATGCCTGAGCGGGCTCAGGAGGAACTAGCACCAGAGGGTTGGACAAATAGTGCTTGATATTTTTTAATGCTTCTTGACATTCTGGGATCCATTTGATAGCAGTTTCCTTCAACATCTTGAGGATTGGCTCACAAATAATAGTGGTCTGGGCTATGAAACAACTGATGTAGTTAACTCTACCCAAAAAAGCTCATCACTTTTTTCCTGCTTTTTGGAGGAGAGAGATTATGGATGGCCTTGATTTGTGTTGGATCCAGCTCTTTACCTTGACGATTGACAATAAAAACCAGTATCTTCCCAGCAAGAACCCTAAAATCACACTTTGCAAGTTTCAATTTCAAGTTGTATCTTCTTAGCCTGTCAAAGAATTCTGGAGATCAGTCGAATGGTCACATCCATCCCTTGACTTAATGCTGACATTGTCTACATGGACTTCAATTTCTTTATGGATCAAGTCATGGAATAAAGTGGTCCTTTATCTTATGTAAGTAGCCCTAGCATTCTTCAATCCGAACAACATCATCTTGTAGTTATAAACACCTCGGTGTAATAAATGTTATTTTTTTGCATCATCCTCATGCATCTTGATTTGATGGTAACCAACAAAGCAATCTACAAATGATTGTGTTTCATGCTTAGCACAATTGTCGATCAGAATGTGTATGTTTGGGAGTGAAAAATCATCTTTAGGACTAACTTTGTTGAGGTCTCAATAATCTATGCAGATTCTAACTTTCCTATCCTTCTTAGGTAACGGCAAGATGTTGGTGAGCCAGGTTGAATAGTTAGTTACTTGAAGAGTTCCAGCCACTAGTTTTTTTGATACTTCTTCCTTGATTTTCAAACTCAGATCTGGCTTGTATTTCTAACCTTCTGCTTCAACAGAGGTCAACATGGGTCGATAGGCAATCAAAGGCCACTATTGAAGTGCTCAACCCTGTCAGATCTGCATAAGACCAAGCAAAGACATCCTTGTTCTTTTTCACGAATCAAATGTAGTCACTCTTCTTTTCCTCAAATATGTGAAAACTGATTTGGGTTTCTTGAACCATTTTAGAATCACCTCGATTCAGCACTTCTGTTTCTTTCAAATTTACTTTAGTCTTATCCTCAAATTTCTCGATCTTTCAGGCAACTTCTTCATACTCTTTACATTCCTCCACTGCCTTTGTCTCAGTTATGCTATGTTGTGTAGTCTCATTTTGTTCCATAATCTCAAATTAAATATTATTAAAAATAATTTTTCTAAAAGACACAACAAAGAAAAATAGATTACATCAATAATAAATAAATGAAAATTTTATTACTTCAAAGGGCATAGCAAAACTTTGAGTTTATTATAATGCTTAAATGGATCAAACACTAAAATTGAAATTGAGAAAGTCTATATTTTGAAAAGCATAAAAGAAAATGATAATTTTCTATCGCTATCCAAATGCCCGACGTGCTCTGGATGGGGTGGTGGTACAATTGCTAATGATGATCATTGTTTCCTTGCTCCTCATTGATTATGACATTGCAGCTTCCTTTTTCGACTTCTAATAGGGACAAACCTTGCAACTCATTCAGCAAATCTTTAGTACTATCATTCATGAACTCATCAGATCGGAAGGTCTAATGCAAGGGTGGCAAAGGATTTGGTAAGGGATAATAGCTCCCTAATGGAAGTGGTTACCAGTCAAGATACCATTCTGCGAAATCAGCATACCAAGACCAAAAGTGATCAAATGATATAGCAGTTTTATGGGCTCAGTGATCCCATGCAATCTGTCTCCTAGATTCTTTCCTAGCTCATAAACTGAGTTTGATGATCATATCAAATATCACTGCTTCTTCTTCCACCAATTCTTCTGCCTCTGCTTCTTCTTCTACCAATTCTTCTCTATCCCTGGGAGGAGAATCCTTTATAATGAATAAATTCTTCAGACTTTCTAGCATGTCTTCTTCTTCATCCAGAATATTCTTGAAGAACCAAATGAATTAGAAAGTTTGATATAATGATGATAGAGGATTTGCAACTCGAAGTCCAATGCCCACCTTCTTATGTGCACTTTGCCTTCATAACCCTAATCGGTGGTATCATTTTTGATATGATGAGAGATTGGATTAGGCATACCTTGGAGTCTGGCCCCCATCCCTTTTCATGGTTCATAATCCAACCATAGTAGCATGCTCAAAATCATTTGGTTATACCATAGCTTTGGCTCAATATTTTCTACCACTTCCACAGTGTGGAACATTTTTCTGTCCACATGACCCTGTCCTTCAAGAGTATAGATGGGATTCCCTTTTCACCGTACACCACTACCTCATCATGCTTCCATTCAAACATTAGGCATTGAAGAGGAAGCAACAGTGTTAGAGGGGATCAGGAAAAAGAAAGGGGATGTTAGAGGGGAGTGGGGAAAGAAGAAATAAAATAATGTAAGTAAAGAAAGATGTTAAAGAAATATCATAGATAAGACATTTAAAGCATATAAAGAAAGTAAAAAAAAAAAAAAAACTCCACATCAAAAAAAAAAGGATGTAATGGTTAGAACCGAATATCCCCAGCGGAGTCTCCATTCTATCGCGTCCTATTTTTCTCGTGAAAATGGGAACCTGGATGACGTCGTAGCACAACTCTTTTGGAATTGAAAATTGATTAAAGAGTCGCCACCTAATATTTAAGGTGCATTAGGACACCACTCTAACCTAATTAATTCTAAAGGTCTGAGCCACCGGAGAATGGGTAAGAGTTCAAGCTACATCAAAAGGAATGTGTTAGGTACCCTTCAAAATTCACAAAATGCGGATCCCATCGTATCTCATAATTTAAGTGGGGCTTTGCAAATAGGGTCTCTAATTTAAAAAAAAAAAGAAGTATTCTAATTATTTCTATGTGATCAAATAAATATAGGCATAAAATAAATAATTAAAGATCTAACTACCCCAAACATTTAAGGAAGCATAATAAAAAAGAAAAAGAAACCAAGTGATTTTATACTACTCGAATCAGTTACTCAGCTTTTATATCCAGAAGACAATTAGATTTGGTCATTTTTAGCTCACTTGGCTTGTTTAAGCTGAAATACAAAACCAAGGTTTGTCCTATTTTGCTCGAGTTTGGCTCATCATATCGAGGGTCCTATTTACCTCTACACCTCCTAGGTTAATGTACTATTAACTAGAAAGTGTACTACAGAAAATATAAAATGCTAACATTTTTCGAAAATGTCTATCGTCCCATCCTAAGTTCAAGAAGCATTGGACTTCTAATTTTGGATAGATTCTAGATTTAAAGAAAATCAAGA
Source organism: Solanum ossicruentum (assembly GCA_025774065.1). Taxonomy (NCBI): domain Eukaryota; kingdom Viridiplantae; phylum Streptophyta; class Magnoliopsida; order Solanales; family Solanaceae; genus Solanum; species Solanum ossicruentum. The sequence goes on along the minus strand of JAOTQR010102141.1, from coordinate 11,763 downwards.
TTTTCTAATGGACCTAGCGTCAAACAAAAGCAACTAGTACAAGCAGTTCGCACCTAAGTTCTCGTATAAGCCTCTAAACACATTTAAAAACACAAGTAAAAAGTGCAAAGATTCAGAAATTTATTAAGGGTACTAAAAAATAAGCTTGGTTAGTTTTAAAAAGAAATCCTTGACTATTATTTTAAAAAACATGAATCAAGGTTAAAATATAACATTTAAAAGTGTTAAATCTCCTAACTTCCAAAAGGATGTATTTAAAAATAGTAAAATATTATATCATACCAAAATACTTAAGAAATATATTTTATAAATCATGAAAACAATATCAAAATATGAACATAACCTTAATAATTTTTCTATAACTTGAAAAATTTGTTTCAAACTTATATTTTAAACTTAATTACGATTCTATAAGATCCTATGATTTTTTAAAATCCATAAACATGATTTTGAAGAGTAATCCAATAAATAATGATTAAAAAAAATGTTTGTCCAATTAAATTTTTAACTAATTAAAAAAAATTGGCAAGGAGAGTTATTTTAAAACACATCATTTTTATATTTTTTTTTTAAGAAAAGAAAACAAAACTTTTAAGCTTATACACACAAATTAACACTAGAACAATATCAAAGTTAACAAATCAACTTTTTTGCATTTTTAAAATGGACATTCCTAGAAAATTAATCTAAGTGATTTAAAATATAATTAAACAATTAGTCCCCATAGGCATGTATTCTACAACACACTCACATAAAAAGGAGAAAAAAATTAAACTGAAAAATAAGTTGCACATTAGTTCCCTTCCCCCCCCCCACCCCCCCCCCAAATTAACTAATCCCTAATTTTTTAACTATTACATTATTACAATATTTTTGCGAAAAAATAAAATACAAAAAAGCATATAGAAAAAAATAAAATAAACACTGACTAGTTAAAACCAAGATTACTTGAAACTTGAAACTTTAAGCTTCTACTTGAAAGAAATACCGGCCAAAATAGAATAATATTGTAAGAGAATTATATTGCAAAGATAGTAAAATGAGAGTATGTGAATTATTGATGTCGCTCAACCCGACTACTCAAAAGAAGCAGGGGCGGTCGTCATCAGCATAATAACCCAATTGAGAGGTTAAAATCGATCCCACAGGGGCTCATTATTAAAAGGTAGAAGTGACTCATTAGACTAAGTAATTCTAGGATCTGGGCAGTCACAATATTCAAAAGTAATGATTGGACTAAACAAACTATAATTAATAATTTAAATAGCAATTAAGGGAAGATTTAAGGGATGTCCAATATAGGAATTGATCTACCAGTTGGGTTTGAATATTTGACCAAATGAGTTGATATTAAGTGAATAGGCTAGGTTTCTTGTAACCCATGTTCAACTATGATACACGAGTATTTCGTATGAATCAACTAAGAAATCATACGCAGACCGCCAAGGAAACCCTTGGCCTAAGAAGTCTCAGCAAAAACCTTAATACTTTGGCCATTGAATCCATGGTTGTGGACTTCAACCAACTAAGAAGTTTCTAGCTGTTATATCCATTCCATACTCTAATCATTCCGGCTATAGCAATAATCAAAGATCTAGAGTAAACCCCAAATTTCCTACCTTAAAATTATAGTTGAAACATAGGAATTGATATAAATTCACTCAAATCAACTACAGATAAGTCAAAATATCAAAGGCCCAGTAGATAAATCAAAAATTCATATCAATAGCACTCCCCCTACATGGGGGTTTTAGCCACACATGATAAAAATTAAAGATTTGATACCAAACATAGTAGCAGCAGTCATGGGTACCTAGATTGAATAGAAATTAGTTGATTATTTTCGGTCAATCTACTCCAATTTACTTCCCAAAAACTTAAAAACCTTAACTCCCCTTTGTACTCTAAGAGGAAAGTTTTATGTGCAACTCTGTAGAAGATTAATTATTCTGATATAGTATGAACTGATATATACAATGTCCTTTCTAAAATTGCTTATATACTCCATAAAAATATGTGTAAGTTTATGTTACGAAATGTCATTCGGAAGTGAAGGTCAACCATCACCAAGTACTCTAAGGCTTCCTCTTCTATAACATTAGGCGATGATTCTTCGTTCTGCTGATGCAATTTGGTGATGCGTCAAAGTATCCATCATATCATCTTTTTATCAGTGTCTTGGGGCTTTGAATATTGTAACTTTAGGCAACCTCTTGTGCAATTCAGTGGTGCACCGAACATAATCTAACCGCCTTCTCGACTTGATCTAGAATCTATGTTGTTAAAATGATAAGCGATCTCTCTGTGTGTTCGGCGGATCGCTGAGGTGTCAGCAATACCGCTTTTCTCTGCCTTTTTATACTTTTGCTCCCTTTTCAAGATTTTACCAAGTATTGTCCTTTTGTGCACTTTTTATTCAATTTCCTATCACAGCACATGTATATTTGTAGAAATTGGAAATAATAGTACATTAAGGCAATGTTTCTTTGCAAGCTAGCACGAAAATGAGTACAAAATATGGACTCATCAATACCCCCAACTAAAGCCTTTGTTTGCCCTTAAGCAAATCAAACATCAATCTATCCAATTTCAGAGCTTGCAAATAGGGCCAAAGGGAGTAACACATATATTTTCTTTTTTGTCATCCCTTCTCTAATTTCCACAAACCACTTATGTCACTTTGAGGTATCGATAGATGACTAAGGAGTAATCAAAATATGGTAATACTCACAATTGCTCATATAGTTGCTAATCGCTGCCTAAAGCATCACCATTCACCTTTACGCCAAAGATATCCTCACTTAAGATTATGAGATTGCTTTCAAAGGATCTCTTCAACTCTCACTCTCCCAAATGAGAAATAGCATGTAAGCTTCAACTCATACGCTTTCCCTTTTTCCCAATCGGAGTTCACTTGATTTGTTTAAAGACTAGGATCCCAAAGGACTTTGCTAGGACTATAAAGAAAGGTAAAATTGGGTTAGACAACATATGGTCAGTAGTGGCTCATCCTTCCTTAAACTATACATGTTCTTTTCAGGCTCAAAGGTTCTTTTTGGTCCCCTTTTCATTCATCTCTTTTTTGGCATCCCTTTTACTTTTGATTTATCATCCTAAGTGTCTCCCCCTTTTTTTTCTTTTGTACTCTTTTTCAGAATTTATAGAGGGTCCTCAATTTTATTTTTTTCACTTTTTCTTTCATTCATTTCTAGGACTCTTCACTATCCTTCTTTCATTCTTGTCCCTCTTTTTTTGACTCTTTCATGGAAAATACCCCCTTCTTTCTACTAGCACCCTAAACTTAGCCTTTGGCTACTTCCTAGTATTTCAACCTCAAGGAGAGATCAGTAGGAAACAAGAAGGAATCATCTTACACAAACATGATTCAAGGTTACAAGGTTGCCAGAGACAGGATCAAGGATCAAAAGGGCTTCACTAAGAATTCATTTCATTGTTAAGAGATGTCACTATGGTCAAATGGACTTAGTAGAACAAAAGAAGGACTAAGGTCCTCTCCTAATCAGATATTAACCAAGTTACTCCTCAAAATAATTGGAGCAAGTTCTAGATGTTTCAAAACAAGCATTTCAACAAAATTCGTAATCTCACATTTGCAAAATGGCTTTGCATTTAAACAATGGAAACACACTTGCAATTTTTCAATCATATCATATCCAAGCTCAATTGCCCACATAGTCAAGTCAAGATTCCTCAAATCCATTAATGGATTGATTTATCAAGAAAACACTAATTAGTAAGTACATGCTCTTTGTCCATGGTTGATGTCACCCAAGTTAGAGCTCCTTTTTAGAGGATAAAGCGATCGTTATCAAGATATAAAGCCTAACCAAGGTTAGGGTCTAACCCACAGGGAATACGTAGACCCAAGACAAATTCACCAATAAGCAATCCAAGTAGTTAACCAACTCAATTTCCCGAAGCGAAAGGGTTGCAATATACAATAAGAAAGTAGATCAAACTAACTACCACAAGAGACAATCAATAATAAAGAGCAACTAGGGTATTTTTTTCCCATGATTCCCTAACTTAGTATTACCAGCGTAACCTAATTCTTGTCTAGAGTATAGCATGCAAGATGGTAATTTAAGTTCACCAATCCCTTTGGTCAAAGGTGAAAGGCGAATTTTACTATGTGCCTTGGCCCATCTCTATAGTGTGCACTACTAACCATTACTTTTAAGTCTCGGTACAACCTCCCCTTGGCCCAGTTCAGTTGATTAGATGAGAACACATCAATCAAATCATGTTAACCAATCTCTCTTCTTATTCATTACTACCTTGGTCCTGTCAATAACACTAGGCGAGTTCTAATATTAACCACCACTAGAAAATATCCAAAACGAAGAGAATTGATTAATACAAGCATATATCCAATCCAAGAATTGTAATTATCCAAGTTTACTTTGTTAGTTCTTTCTAGTTTCCACAACCCTAATTGTGGATTTAGCTACTCATACTATAGGTAGATGAAGAAATTATGAATTGAGAAAACATAATTAAACATGTACACAATTGAATTGAGACCAAGTAAATCCAAGATTGATGAGAATCACAAGATTGAAGATCAAATTTACCCACAAGTGTTTTCACAATCTTCTCTCCTAAGTATTGAGTTCTCCAAGTACAAACCCTAAAAATTCTTAATAATGACGTCTTCCTTGGAAAAGTAACCTAAAAGTACTATTTATAGTAATTACAATTAAGTCCTAAATAAATTTAAAAAAACTATTCGGCAAACTCCATGAAAGCTCTCTACGACTCGTATTTACGGCTCGTAGTAGGGCTCTCATAATCAACTACTGAAATTTTAAACTTCTCTTCTACGACACAACTTCATTACTCGTAAACTGATCTACGACTCATACTGCATGCCTGTTGGCTTCAACTTAATCACATTGTCCCTCACTAGAAATATTCAAGAAACTTATCTATACGACTCATAGAATTCTTTACAACTCGTATGCATGTCTTATTGAGCTGATGTTTAGAAATCATCTCTCTTTGGAATTTCTCATATGAGCCCCTCTATGACTCATAGAATGCTCTACGATCTATATAGGGTCTCGTAAATCATCAAAAATCAGCAACTTATGCAATTTTGCCCCAACTCGTTGCCAACTTGTAATCTTGCAAATCTAAACACAAACACAGATAAAACCAAGAAATATCGCATTGAGAACATATAAAATCCTAAGTTTTAAGTATCAGAAGTGTCGTATTTTGACAGCACATTAATGGTACCATCTGAATCACGGATATGGAAAATCGATGCCCAGATTGCTAAGGACTAGAGGCATGATACTTGAAGGCAAGCGGCTTGTCATATATGCATGGGGCTTTCCAAAATTCAAGGACATCATTTGCAATCATTCATCCATTCAACATTAAAAAATAAAGAAAGTAAAAATAGCAAAAATAGATACTACTCTATTACAACCCAAATTAAAACATAAATTTTATTTATAATTAATTGCATCTCAACCATCAGAACTACCAACTCCCCACTCTATATGCAACACCAATCAAATTGAAACATGAACATAAATCAACTCACCCTCCCCCCTTACAAAAGAAACATTGTCCTCAAGGACAACAAAAATAAAAAATAAAACATGGATGAGTGAGTTAAAGAATCCTCCTAATGTATGTCGTGATGCACTAAGGTTGGGACTGGAGGGAGCTCAACTATGTCAGGTTACCCCAGATCTGCTAAGATTGCTGCAGGAGTGGCTTCTTCCATGCTAGTGAACTTCCTGTCCCTGCTTGCTTTGTTCTTTGCCCTTCTAGCCTCAAATTGGTCACCAAAGTCTTCTTGCTAGCCTTCTTAACTGCTATTGTGTGAGGGCCCTCTATAGCCTCACACTTGTTTTTGAAAACATTACCCTTAACCAACCTATGTTGGTTAAGGGTAATGTTTTACCTTAAGTTAGCCCTGGAAGTTGTGTTCCTTGGTGATCCTTTGAGGATGGATACTTCCTTTCTACATTCAAAGGGCCCCAGAGGCCCAAGGATTTGCGGGCATAACATGCCCACTTTCTTCCCAAATCGAATCACACCCTTCCTTATTGGAGATTTCGATTGCAATTGACCTGTCAAAGACTAGCAAATTCATGAGGACAACTAACATGTAACAATCGTCAATAAAGACATTAGGGTATTCGAGGTCATTTAGCTCATGCATATAACTAAGCAAATCGCCTAGATAGATAGCCAGTCTAAATTCTCTTCGCCCAAAATAGCAGAGATCAACAGGAGAGCGGTTGGCAAAATAAGTGATGCATTAGAGATATCGGCGACTCACCAATTTGTATCGAGGATCGAAATTTCCATTGCCAAGTATCACAAAAATAAGCTTTCAACAAGGGTTTCTCAAGGGCGGTATGTTGGTGTAATCGGCATACCACCGATCACCAGTTAAATTGACCACTTCAAACTCAAAGCGGCAGCTAAAACCTCACATCCCTCAAGCGAACAAGACAATTCATCACATAGTCCAACATTCAATCAAATAATTATTTCTTAGTCTTGATCATGGTGAAATGATGACTTGTCCTTAAGAATGACATCACCTAATCTATCATAGGGCAAGTTCAAGTTGCTCAACCCCCTACTAAGGCTACTAAGACTTCACCCCAAAGATTCACAAAATCAGGACTCACCAAAACAAGTCAAAACCATCCATTTTGCATAAATCACGACTCGAATGGTATAGCTTCTCAAATCCCTCAATTCTTTTTTCACAACAGCACAAAGTTTATTAAGAACAAAATAGCATACTTGAAGCTCCACATTCTAACAATGGCAATGAACAAGTTGGTAAAGTTGGGAACATTGATCTTAGTAAAAAAATAAAACTAAAAACTAGAGTGTAGAAGTGGTCACTATGAAGAGTAAGTGTGGGAAGATGGAGAGTGGGGAAGATGAAAAGTGAAAAAAGAATTAATGGCAATTTAAGAAAAAGAGGATGAGACTCTTCGACTTCTGTTTCACTGTTTATTACTATAGGAAGTATTTGACAATCCACTATTTGCATATGAGATCGCCTTTTTACCTCTTCTTGAGCTAGCCCTATGCACTAAAAATCAGAATAACCAAGTGTCGCCGAGTATTTTCGATGATGCACCAAGTTAGTAATATTTTCACCAAATTCTGCAGTGACTCACTGCATAACCTAATTTTAATAGTAGTCAAAAGTATCATTACTCTATTCATTCGTGATACGCCAACTTTTTACTAAGTTTGCCAAATATTACAGCACTCTTAGGCTCTTCAAAGGTGCCAAAGTACGGTAAATTTCGGGACTTCCAATTCTGCGATATGCTGAATTTTCTAGGATATCGCTAATTTCACATCACCCAAAAAGCCTGATGAGGAGTCAAAAGGCGGGCTAACTGGTTGTCGCCCTTTTTATTCGATGATGCGCCATCTAGTTCCTTAGATCACCAAAATCAGCAGCAATCCAAGGCTAATTTTTTACCCAAAAAAGCGGTCTGGGTCGAGGTTGCCAATGTTATTCGACGGCATACCCTTTGTTCATTCCTCCTCACCTTTTTTCCCATGTTTCCTCTATCAACACAAACATACAACCATCAACACACATTATTTTATTTTTACTATTCACTTGGGTTTCCTCACAAGAAACACCTAAGTTAACATCGCGGCATAATATGTTCGGTACAATTAAGCATCACTAAAGTTCATGGCATGAATCATCCGAGCATTCGGTGGTTTGCCATAATATTTCTTGAACCTCTATCTATTTTTCTTGAATCTTCACCCTTGTGATTTTCAAGTTCTACCACTCCATTAGCAAGTACCTCCAATACCCTAAAAGGGCTTGACCATCTTGATCTGAGTTTCTCGAGAAACAAATGAATTCTATAGTTATATAACATCATGGGATCCCCTTCAACAAAATTCCTCTTCAAAATTTTCTAATCGTGCCATTTTTTCATCCTCGCCTTATAAAGGGCTGATCTTTCATAAGCTTTCAACCTAAACTCATCTAGCAAATGGAGTTGGGTTAGTCTAGCTTCTAGAGCTTCATTAGCTTTAAAGTTTAGTTTCTTGAGATCCCGTAAATCTCGATGCTCTAATTTAACAGGTAAGTGACATGCTTTTTCGAATACAAGTTGATAAAAGGATATTCAATGGAGCCTTATACACGGTATGATAGGCCCATAAGGTATCTTCAAGCTTGGTCGCCCAATCGCTCCTACTCCTATTCACTATTTATGCAAGAATCATCTTGATCTCTCTGTTCGACACTTCTACCTACACATTTGCTTGTGGATGATTCAAGTTAATAGATTTGTGATTCAAGTCTGGATAGATGATTAACCACTAGATTTTCTCAACCCTTTTTATCTTTCACCTAAAAACCAAATTCCTACAGCAACAATACCCATCGAATAAGCCTTAGTTCACCATCATTCTTCGTCATAAGATCGCGAAGTGTAGCATGATCAGTGTGGACAACAACTCTTGTACCAAGGAGATATGCCAAAAATGTTTCAAATGCATACACTATAGCTAACAACTCCTTTTCTATCACTGTATAATTTTTCTAGGATGCATTCAATATCTTGCAAGCATAATAAATAGAGTGGAAGAATTTCGCAACTTGTTGACCTAGCACTGCCCCAAGGGCCACACAACTCGCATAACATATTACCTCGAACGGTTTAGAACAATCCGAAGAAATTATCGCTAGGGCCTTGATCAATTTCTATTTAAGAGTTTCAAATAATTGAAAGCATGCATTGCCTAAAACAAATTGTGATTATTTTTCTAGCAGCTTGCACATAGGACTATCAATTTTGGCAAAGTCTTTTATGAACCTTTTGTAAAATCTAGCATGCCCCAAGAAACTACGCACTCTCTTGACTGTAATCGGGGGAGGGAGCTTTGCAATTACTTCACTTTGTCTTGATCAACTTATAGTACCTTTCCTCGGAATCTTGTAGCCTAACATAATTTCCTCTTCGACCATGAAGTGATACTTTTATCAATTGAGCACCGACTTTTTTTCAACACCGCTCTACAATACCTTCTCCAAATAACTTAATCACTGATCAAAAGTATCACCTACTACTAAGAAATCATCCATAAACATCTTGATTGAATCTTCAACCATGTCAGCAAAAATAGACAACAAACATCTTTGAAATGTGGCAGGGACATTACATAACCCAAATGACATTCTCTTGAAAGTGAATGTACCATAAGGGCAAGTAAAAGTGGTCTTATCTTGATCCTCTGGTACAATCGATACTTGATTATGCCCAAAATATCCATCAAGGAAACAATGCCACCTCTTTCTGACTAGTCTGTCTAGAATTTTGTCCATAAATAGTAATCGGAAATGATCTTTCTCCATTGATGCATTTAACTTTTGATAGTCTATACAAATTCTCCAATCGTTGACTGGTCGTATTGGTATTAGTTACCCTTTCTTGTTTGGAACCATAGTCATGCATCCTTTCTTGGGCACACACTATACTGGAATTACCCAATTGTTATCTGCAATTGGGTGTATCTCTCCAGCGTCCAACCACGTAATGATCTCCCTTTTCAACACCTCCTGCATGGGAGGATTAAGCCTGCTGAAATTAACCTAAAAGTGCCCAAAAATGTGCCTCAAAAGTGTTCGAAATCGTAATTTCTATATATCTCAAAATTCATGCATTATTTTGGAAATCCAACTTTATATTCTTTTTCAGGGGGCAAAATTAAGGGGAAAAGGATGTAACCCTGATTTTAGAGTGAACAATTCACGATTTCAAATTTCAAAGTGTCAATTTTCCAGAATGTTGTGCGCATTGCGCATATTTTTGTGCCAATTTTCTAAGTTCGGTCCAAGATTTTTTTGAGTCTTGGTCCTAAGTTTTCCCATACGTGAAAATACCTATACTTAGTCATACTTCACTCTAATATCATCCAAGACATTCCCCAATACTCACTCAAACACTTAGACAAATATTTCACCCTAAATTTAAGTCTCAAAACTCATCCAGATCTTAAGATTCTCATTAAAGCTTCAAGTCTCCATCTTAAATCTTCATCAAGAAACTCTCCAAAGTCAAGGTATGTGAGTTTCTTTCATGGGTTCCTTTCAGCCATGATGCCCAAGCTTCCTTTTACCTAAAAATGCATGATTTAAAGTTGATTTACTCATGGGTCTTACTTATTATTAATTTCACTACACACTATGTTGGGGTTTATGAAATTGTGAATGTTTTAGCATGTTTTGAGCTATGAAACCAAGATCTATTGTAAGATTTGATGAACGGTTTTGATGTATATTTCTTGAGGGTGTTACCAAGTATTCATTGATGGTTTTACACTAAATTATCTAGCATGATTCCACTCTTGAATTGTATGGTTTTACACTAGCACTACACACCCGTCAAGTGTTTGGTAAAATGTTCAGTTATGATTTCTTAGGGATTTGAAGGTACAATGCATGTTATATAAGTTGAATGATTTTATGATGATGATAGGAATGATTATGTCAGTTATTTTCATGAAAAACTACCTATGATGTTGCAAGTAGATTGTTGAGTTCCCATGTTTGTTGTGTTCTTGAGAAAATGGAGAAGGCCCTGCCTAGATGCTTGAAATGTAATAGTTTGATAAGCTAGTTCTATGTTTCCTACCGAAACGATTATGTCGTAAGGCATGGACATCCTACCGAAAAGGTTATGTCGTAAGGTAGAATGACTAATGGTTCCTACCAAAAAGATCATATCGCAAGGTATGGACACCCTACCAAAAAGTTCCTGTTGTAAGCTTGAAAGACTAATGGTTTCTTCCTAAAAGATCATACCGTAACGTACGAACATGCTATCGAAAAGGCCATGCTGTAAGGTAGAATAAATTACGGCTCCTACCCAAAAGATTATATCAAAAAGCAGGGGATGTCTTATTCTACCTATCCAAAAGATTATGTTGTACAGCAGGGGTATTGGCTGAAATGACCCCAAAAATTGCCCCAAAATGTTCCTCGGAAGTGCCCAAAATCTTATTTTCTATATATCTAAAAATCTGTTGGCTATTTTGAAAATCTGACTTGATATTCTTGTTCAAGGGTCCAAATTAGGGTGACAAGGGTCTAACCTCGGGTTTAAAGAAAAGAAATCGAATTATGAAATTTCACTTGGTACAATTTCCAAAGAGCCTCTGCATCCTCAACGTGACACAAAGACATGTATTTTCTACACAGTTTTCTTAGTTCGTCCAGATTTTTCTAAGTGTTGGGCCTAAGTTTTTCCAAACATGTTTTTACCTATACTTAGCTAAATTTCACCCTCATATTTCCCAAAACATTTCCCAACACTCATTCAAACACTTAGCCATATTTTCACTCCCAAATTCAAGACCTAAAACTCTCATCCAAAGTTAAGGATTCTCTTCATGCTTTAAGCCTCCATCTTCAACCTTCACCAAGAACTTCTCTAAAGCTAAGGTATGTGGTGTTGAACCATTGAGTCCTCCCACCTATGGTGCCTAGGTCTCTTTTTCTACTAATATTGCATGATTTAAAGTTGATTTTACATATGGATCGTGTATATTGAGAAATTTGCTGCACAATGATTTTTAGTTCATGAATGTATAGATGTTTTAGAATGTTTTGAGCTTAAAATCTTGGATCTAGAATTTGATTAGGGGTTTTGATGTGAATGTCTTAGGGGTGTTACAAGGTGTTGATTGATGGTTTTACAATGGATTTTCTTGCATGAT
>JAOTQR010102131.1:0-19882 GCA_025774065.1 Solanum ossicruentum | reverse complement strand
TTGTGCAAAAAGGCTAGGTCAATAGGACATGAGCCTAGCCAGCACAAGTAGGATAAGGGGGATAGATCTTACTTTCAAAAGAAGCATTCAGGGTATGTACCATCATCAGCAAGTGCACCAACTCCAAACTTCAGGTATAATCAAAGGTCCCAAGGTAAGTTGAACTTTGAGCACAAGGCTCTCAGGCCAGTGTGACCCTTGGCTCGAAAGGGAAGCCACCTTGTGGGAAGTGTGGCAAGATGCAGTTGGGAGAGTGCAAGGAGGGAGAAAATGTTTGCTACAAGTATGTCCAGATAGGTGACTTCCTAAAAGAATGTCTACTTTGGGGCAACAAGGCAGTCTTCTACTACGATGCCACCACCCAAAGGTAACCAGAAAGGTGCCACACTGGGGACCAGCAGAGAAAAACGAACTATCTTCATGCAATGGAGAACAAATAGGACCAAGAGGTTGAATAAGATGCCATGACATATATGCTTCGAGTATTTACCTTTAATTGTTATGCTTTGCTTGATCCAGGGGTGACAGTGTCCTTTGTGACACCTTATGTGGCTAGAAAATCTAAGGTTTCACCTAAGCGTTTACTTGAGTCTTTCCGTGTTTCTACTCTTGTTGGTGAGTCTATCATAGCCAAGAGACTCTTTTGGGATTCTATAGTTTCTATCTACCATAGTGATACTCTTGCTGATTTGATTGAGTTAAAGATGATTGACTTTGATATAATCCTAGGTATGGATTGGCTTCATGTATTCTATGCCTCTGTTGACAGTAGAACTCGAACTGTCAGATTTCAATTTCCAAATGAGCCTGTTATAGAATGGAGGGAAGATTCTGTAGCACCTAAGGGTAAGTTTATTTCTTACCTTAGAGCAAGAAAGTTAATCTCTAAAGGGTGCATCTACCATCTTATGCGAGTCAAGCCTGACGATACTAAGCCTCCTACTCTTGAGTCAGCCCCGATTGTGAGTGAGCTTTTGGAAGTGTTTCCTGAGGAGTTACTTGGAGTCCCTCCTAATAGGGAGATCGACTTCGAGATTGATGTTCTTCCTGATACCCATCCTATCTCAATTCCACCTTATAGGATGGCCCCTGCTGAGTTGAAAGAGTTGAAAGAGCAGTTGAGGGATTTGTTAGAGAAGGGCCTTATCAGGCCGAGTGTTTCTCTTTGGGGTGCTTCTCCTTGTTTGTGCGAAAGAAAGATGGGTCTCTCAGGATGTGCATAGATTATAGACAACTGAACAAGGTCACGATTAAGAGTAAATATCCTCTCCCAAAGATATATGATCTGCTTGGAAAACTTCAAGACGCCTCTTGTTTCTCAAAGATAGACCTCATATTTGGCTACCATCAGTTTAAAGTGAAGGAATGTGACATTCCAAAGACAGCCTTTAGGACTAGATATGGCCACTTTGAGTTCTTTGTAATGTCCTTTGGGTTAACAAATGCACCTGAAGCCTTCCAGGACTTGCTGGATAGAGTGTTCAGACCCTACCTTGACATATTTGTAATCATGTTCATCGATGACATATTGGTGTATTTAAAAGATGAGGAGGAGCAAGCCAATCACCTCAGGGTTGTCCACCAAACTCCTAAGGACCATGAGTTGTATATAAAGTTCTCAAAATGTGAGTTTTGGCTCAAATCAGTGGCTTTCCTAGGCCATGTTGTTTCGGGTGATGGTATTCGGGTGGATGCTTAGAAAATAGAAGTGGTTAAGAGCCGGCCCAGACCGACCTCTCCAATCGACATAAGAGGTTTCTTGGGATGGCAGGCTACTATCGGAGATTTTGTTGACGGGTTTTCTTCACTGTCTGCCCCATTAACCAAATTGACTCAGAAAAAGGTCAAGTTGTAGTGGTCTAAGGAATGTGAGAAGATCTTTCAAAAGTTAAAGACTAGATTGACTATTGTACCTGTTTTAAATTTGCTCGATGGGATGGAGTATTTTATAATATATTGTGATGCATTTAGAGTTGGGTTGCATTGTGTGTTGATGCAGAAAGGGAAGGTGATAGCCTATGCTTCCATGCAACTTAAAGTTCATGAGATGAACTGTCCGACCCATGATCTTGAGTTGGCAGCGGTGGTGTTTACACTTAAAATCTGGTGCCACTACTTGTATAGGGTGCATATGGATATGTTCACTGACTATAAGAGCTTGTAGTATGTCTTCAGTCAGAAGGAGCTTAACTTATAGCAGAGGAGATGGTTGGAGTTGCTCAAGGATTATGACATGAGTATTCTCTACCACCCAGGTAAAGCTAACATTGTTGGTGATGCTCTTAGCAGGTTGTCAATGGGTAGCACTACCCATGTGGAGGAAGAAAAAAAGAGTGAGTGAAGGAAGTGCATAGATTAGCTCGATTAGGAGTTCAACTTGAGGAGAATGACGAGGGAAGAGTCCATCTCCAGAGTGGATTTGCATCATCCCTAGTAGTAGAGGTGAAAGAGAAGCAAGATTGAGATCCTGTCATACTCCAATTAAAGGAGGTTGTCCACAAGCAGAAAGTGATGGTCTTCTCCAAAGAGGGAGATAGGGTATTGAGTTACCAGAGTAGGTTATGTGTTCCCGATGTTAATGGGGTTCGAGAGAGAATCATGGTTGAGGCTCATAGCTCTAAGTATTCCATTCATCCTGGCTCTACCAAGATGTACCAAGACTTGAGGGAAGTATATTGGTGGAGTGGGATGAAGAGGGATATTGCTGATCTTTTTTCTAAATGCCTGCACTCTCAGCAAGTCAAAGTTGAGCATTAACATCCATGTGGATTGGCACAGAACTTTGAGATTTTTGAGTGGAAATGGGAGATGATTAACATAGACTTCATTACCGTTCTACCAAGGTTTCGAAAACAACATGATTGGATATGGGTGATCGTGGATAGGATGACCAAGTTGGCTCTCTTCTTTGTAGTCACGACAACTAACACTGTGGAGGAGTATGCCAAGTTATACATCTAAGAGATTGTAAGGTTGCATGGAGTTCCTTATCCATCATCTCGGATAGAGGAGCTCAATTCACCTTCCAATTTTGGAGATCTTTCCAGAAGGGATTCGGTATAAAGGTAAATTTGAGTACAGCCTTTCATCCATAGAAAGATGGCAAGGAAGAGCACGCTATTCAGACGTTAAAAGATATGTTGAGATCTTGTGTCCTTGACTTCAAAGGGAATTGGGATAACTGTCTGCCATTGATCGAGTTTGCATATAACAATAGTTATCATGCAAGCATTCAAATGTCCCCATATGAGGCCTTGTATGGGAGAAGATGTAGATCACCAAATGGATGGTTCGAGGTTGGAGAAGCTAAGTTGATTGGACCTAATCTTATCCACCAATCAATGGAGAAGGTTAAGGTCATTAAAGAAAGGTTATATATTGCACAGAGTCACCAAAACTCTTACACCGATGTGAGGAGAAGAGACTTAGAGTTCGAAGTAGACGATTAGGTGTACTTGAAGGTTCCGCCTATGAAGGGTGTCATTAGGTTTGGGAAGAAGGGGAAATTGAGTCCTTTCTATATTGGCCCTTAACGAATCATGAGGAGAATTGGGAAAATTGTGTATGAGTTAGAGTTGCCCTCCGAGTTAGAAGCAATCCATGTATTCCACGTATCAATGATAAGGAAGTGCTTGGGAGATCTTGCCTTGGTGATCCCCATTGAGAACATTCGAGTTAAGGATAGCTTGTCCTATGAGGAGATTCCCATCCAAATCCTTGATCGTCAGGTTCGCAAGCTGAGAACCAAGGAGATAGGCTCAGTCAAAGTTCTATGGAGAAATCAATTCATTGAGGAACCCATATGGGAAGCTGAGGAAAATATGAGATCTAAATACCTACATCTATTCGTGCCCACTGATGGGAACGTTGAAGGTAATGTTCCTATCTTTGACTAAATTTATGTTTCTATTCTTAAGTTGAGGAATTCACTCTTGAGTTTGAGTAGTGTTATGAGGAATCGAGAGTTTGAGTTGCCGAGCGAGTATTGAGATGAGTCCTAAGTCTGTTCGTGCTTTAACACTCATCTGTGCTCATCATTTGAGGATGAATGCTCCTAAGGGGAAATGATGTAACAACTGATAAAATTACCAAAATACCCCTAGAGGAGAGACATACGCATAGTGCATCTTCCCATACTCCATTACAAATCCAAGATCGGATTTGCAATCAGCACGAAATGTTGAGTGGGAAAATGGTCTCGTTTGATTTTTAGAGCAATTGAATCGAAAAATAATTTTTTTACTCGAAAATCGAAATAGTGTCGGTGTGTGTCAGGGCTGCGTCGCACCTTGGTAGCAGACCAAAATTTGCATTTTTCGAAAAATATTTTGACGAGAGGGGGAAAACTCGTTCAAGAAGTTTTTGAACAAAATAATACACAGGCGCACCCAATAGTCCACTGCGCGGACTGGGTATTTCGTAGTGTAATTCTTTTCTTTTTTAGTGAGGGGTATTCTAGACATTTCTCAACCCCTCGTAAACGTAAACCATGATTAAATAGGTCATTTTTAGTCGAAAAGTGTTTCTAAACCCCATTCTAAAACCCCCAAACACACAAATTAGACTAGAGCTATTGAGAGAAGAAGAGAAGAAACGAGAGTTCCTGAGGCCAAGGTTGAGTTCATATGGGCATTTTAGATGCTGCTAGTAAAATAGCCCTTCTAGCAATGTAAGCTACCTAAAGCGTTGGAATATATTCATCCGCATGCCCTTTCATCAACTTGAGTCGAGATTTTGAGTATCAATCGCATACTTTAAAACCTATTATTCTTGAGTCTTGAATTCTCTCACATGACTGAGCTTCTTGAATATACTTGAGTTAAATTATGAGTTGCATCATTATTACTATGAATTACACATGTATTTCACATGCTTGATACCCTAACCCTAACTTTAATATTTTCATTGCTTATGATTAAACTGAAATTATGACCCTAACTTTCTAAACTAAGTAACATAGACCTAAGAAGTATGTTTTATTTTTTCATATGTGCTTGTGATGAATATTTATTAAGTCATATGAGTTGAGCATGAATGATTTGATGTCATATGACCGTAATTTGTGAGAATCTTACAAGATGTAACTTAAAAATCTGGAATTGCATTGTTTAAATTCACATTATGAGTTGGGGAGTTAATTGAGAAAGTTGATGTTGAGATGATTGAGATGAGTTTGAGGTTATAAGCATGTTTTAGTCTTGGATGCAGTATGGAGCACCGAGTTGGGTGATTGAAAGCCATCCAGAACTACATTTGTAGTGTAGGATAGTCGTGCAGTTAACTTTGATGGCTCATGTCCCAATAGATGGACATTATCTTTGGATCCGATAGAGAGGTAGAGATTGACGTCCTTTACAGTGGCAAGTTTAGGACTTGCATGGCAATGACGTCTTTTCATTGTACATCACCAAAAACTCGTGGTGGTGGAGAGTTATGTCGGTTAGAGAAACTTCCAAGCAACACTTGAGCTGAGTATATCATGATTTTCGAACTGAGATGTATTAAACATTGAGTCAAATTTCAAAGAATATTTCAAACTTTAGAACTGCATCATTTATCAAAGTGGTGTTATGAGATGAGGAGTCGAGTCATTTAATTGAGTTGAGCCCTATTTATTCTATGAGCTATTTTATATACTATACATTCCATGTATTAATGCCACTTACCGCTACATTATTTCATGATGCAGATACAGGAGCTAGAGCACTTCAACAGGTGCATCGTTGAGGTTCAGAGTTCCTAAGTTCCAAAGATTTGGTGAAACCTCCTTGTTATTTGGATGAGCCTTTCTTTATTTTATCAGTTACTTTATTTTCCTTTCAGTTGGGTAGCCATGGCTTGTCATGGTACCATCTAGAGATTTAGAGTAGAGGCTTCATAAACCGAGAGTGGAGTATTATTGAGTATTTCATGTTCTGACTCAACTTATTTTGAAAACTATTTATGGAATCTCTGTCTTTTCTTTAAATGTTTTTGCATGAGTATTCTTTCATTATTTACTAGATGTGATGATAAGGACAAGTAGTTCACTTGGGGACTAGCAATAGTCTTTGAGTGCCGGCCACGTCTAGGGTACCCTCCCGAGGTGTGACACCTTGGTTCAGAATGGAGAAGATTAAGGTGCTTTCACCATACCCTGCACTATTAAAGATATGGAGTTTGCAATGGCACTATGTGATCTAGATGTCAACATTAATCTGATGCCCTTTGCAGCCTACAAAAAGCTTGGATTGGGAGCCCCTACTCTAACTAGCATGTTATTCGGATCGCACGATGAAGAAGCTTGTGGGTATAATGTACAATGTATTGGAAAAGTTCAAAAGTTCATATTCCCTGCAGACTTTGTGATCGTAAATTGCAAAGTTGACTTTGACATCCCAATCATCTTAGGAAAACTAGTCCTAGCCACTGGGCGAGCACTAGTGGATATGTAAGCCGGTCAACTGAGGTTTAGATTAAATGACGAAGAAGTGATCTTCAATATCTGTTAATCCATGAAGCATCTAGATGATTTGAAGTGTGAAGTTTGGGCAATTTTTGAAGTCTAAATAACCAATTTGTCCAAGTCTTGTTGTGAAAATAAATTAGGTGCTATTTGGGAGGCAACCCAAGTTTTTTGATGTAATAGTATAATTATAGGTTTATTTTCAGTTTTTAGATTCATAGGTAGTTTGTTTTCCTTTATTTTGATTATATGTTTAGACATTGAGCTAGTTGCATATAGGGTAACAATGTATTCTATGAAGAGTTTGCAGGTACAGGATTAAGTCAGCTAGTTTGGCTGAGAAGGGCATGAGTGGAGTCTCTACGTCTGGGCTTAGCCCGTAAAACCCTTTACCAGCCTTACCTGATCTAGAGATTTCCAATAAGCAGAAAAATTATGCACTCTAATCCATGAGCCAACTTTATGATCCATAGATCAAACTACGAGTCGTGAATGGGATTTTTGGACCCAGGTAAGTTTCCTAAAAAATTTGCTAAGCATTGAGGCCTCTACGACCAACTCTACAAGCCATAAAATACTTTGCAACTCGTAGAATGATCTGTGAGACCTAGTCCTATAATCTAGGGTTTGGATGTTCTAGGAAACCATGATTTACAAGTCGTAACACAATCTACGACTTGTAATCGAGGTTTCATAGAGTCCAGGCCCATTAACTTTAAGTTGACCCTATCAATATATAAATAGTGGGGTCAAATTATTTTGACCCCATTCTTGACCTAAATTACCGAATTAACCCAACCAAATATCCCCCTTCATTTTTTCGACCAACACTGATCACCGTATACCCATTTCTTGGCAAGATTCTGGCAGCCTAGGGTTTCAAGCCTAGTCACCTCCTTCATCTTCTTCACTGTAGTCACAAATCTTGGTAAGTTTTTGGTTAAATTAAAGCCTTTAATTTTCCTTGTTTTGAATGATTGATTTGGAAATTATGTGAGGAATGATGTTAAGACATAAAATCCATGTTTGAATTTAATTTGTGTTAGTTGAAATTAAGTTGCCCATGTTTGAATTATTAAGTAAGTCTAGAATTGACCACTTTGGCCTTGTGTGAATGTTTTGGGTAGTTGTCTGTGCCTGTCAAATCCTTACCATGTGTGATTAAGTGATTGTATTGTGAACTGGTTGGTAATGATATAGATGCATAATCTTATGGAAAATTTAGCATAAGTGATTGGAATTGTAGGATAAATCATGCTTAATCTCTTTCAATGGAGTATATGTGTGTAGAACATGTTGAGTTAATGGTTGTGGTATGAAAATCATGTGGGTGTGTTTTTTTGGCTTCAATGTTGGTAGTTATTTGTTACAGTCTCTTGGCATCTGTATGATAGGCTTTGAAACTCAGGTGCTTGAGTTTTCTTGTCTGGAAGTGGCTTTTATGGCCTATGGATCATTCCACGAGTCGTAATTACCCCTCATGCAAGATTCCAAACACTTGATGTTTCTAAGTATCTATCAAACGAGATCGACTTCCACAAGTCGTACATCACTTTACGGTTTGTAGATAGGTCTCGTAGATCAAATCTTGGAATTAGTTACTCACTAAAAATCTCTACGATCTAGTCTACGACTCGTAAACCACTTTAGGAGTCGTACCTGGTCTAGTAGACTTTTCTAGTAGAAAAACTTTTCTGCATCACTACTTTATGAAAGCTCTTTATGGCTCATAGTATCCACTATGGTTCGTAAAGGTACTCTCATAGAAACCTTCGGCAATATTAGCTCACATGATTTTTGCACCCTAATTCTTGATTTGTGGAGCTAACAATGGTGCGTATGTGTTTGTGTTTCAGGTACTATGGCCCCAAAAGCCAAATGCGAGAAGATTCGAGAGCCACAGAGGAGGCTCAAGGATGAGTCTTCGAATGATGAGCAAGACACTCAACCTGAGTGGCTCACTAGAGTTGCTGGATGTCAGCTCGGACCTAGAGGCAGCTAAACTACAAATCAGAGTCAATACTAGAGCTTGGCGAACTCAGGCTCTTGTTGCTCACACTCCCCAGTCTGAGGAAGGAGACAACAATGAGAATGGTTTAGCATAGATGACTCCATCCAAAGAGTAGACTAGTTTTGAGGATGGGTAAGAGACACATTCCTCCGTTGCACAGCGAGCATCACCATCTACACTTGATGCCTTCACTGGCGTGGCGCATCGAGGGCATAGAGGAGATATATAGGGAGGGCATGCAGCCAACAGAGTAGGGTAAGCCAGCATATTCCATCTATGAGGAGCCCTAAGTCATATAAGACAGACTCGATAGTGTCCTAGGTCTCCAGGACATGATGACTCGATATGGGATTCAGTGGCTCACACATATACTTAGAGTATACTTCCCAACCATGATAAGGGAGTTCTATGCCTCTTACGTAGCCACTATCCAGATCACTCTTCCCAAGGGGACGAAGCCCTTCGCTCAGCCCAGACTGACCAAGACGAGAGTGAAGGGACGACAGGTGGATATATTGAAGGCCACCATCCACTGAATACTATTTGGTCATGAGTTTCCTACACCCAGATCCACTACAGAGTTTGATTATAGGGTGAGGCAGACGAGGGACCCACTTGTGATGAAAGATCCAGAGCAATGAGCCACTTTAATGAGATGGGTGCCTGGGTATATTGTTGAGCAAGGTCCGGAACCTACATGGGTCGCCACTCACTCGGAGCCTATCATAAAGGTTTCTCTCAGCTTCCCTGCTAAATTTTGGTGGGGTTGTTCATTTACACATCCATCCGGCTGACACTTGTTGATGATACACTGATGCCAGAGTGTATGGTTTTGGTTGCCAGTATCTTAGCTGGCTATATTTACTGGGCCCACCTCATTGCTAAGAAGATTCATGAGGCCACACTAAAGAGGTCCACCTCCATCCCATTCTCGTGCTTGATATACAGTCTCTGTCTAGAGACGAGGATGGAGATACTACTGGATGGAGCAGTTGATTGAGGCCCAGTGCACATTGGATCCCAGCCTGATCAAGGTTGAACAGATCCTGGTCGCACTCCAACAAGAACAACCTCCACTAGTGGCTGAGATGTTCACCCCAGCGTTACCACCTGAGGGTTCAGAGACTGCCACTACTACTGTTGCTGCTATTGAAGAAAGGCCCCCGCAATTCGAGGCAGTTAAGGAGAAGGGGCCCACTATTACTGCTCCCGCACCACAGGCCACAACTTCGCAGGCTACTACTATAGGCATGATCTACGTGTCCATCGTATCTATACAGGTCTTAGTGCAGATTTTATCATACATTGAGTCACAGTAGACTCAGTTTGTTCATCAGACCAGTCCATGGGTTCGCCAGACCATTTTAGACTTGGAGGGTTAGATACAGGCATTTGTTATCGCTATTATTCAGGACCATATCTCTAACATAGATGCCCGCATTGATGCCTTCAAGGAGAGGATACAATGGAGATTGGGTGAGGCCTGGCCTTTAGATTTTTCAGCTTAACGGAGATCCAGTAGCTCTGAGCTGACATGACAGCAACACTTGCGGCATTGGTTGCACTGCCAGAGGCAATACCTCCGGTGCCGATGGTTGACTTGTTTGCTCCTGGTGGGCCCATAGGCTTCCCATGAGAAGAGAACCTTAATAGAGAATGATGAGCCAGATGAGAGATGCATATGTACGAGGCTTATAGAGGAGGAGGATCTCAAGCTTGTCTTGAGGAGATCAATACATGATGAGGAGAGGCGATGAGCATGAGAGTTGGAGCAGGTGAGGGATGCTGGCCCCTCCAGACAGAGCACGACTACTGAGGAGACTACCCTGTAGGAGGAGGGTGGCCAGACTCAGCCACACACTGGCGCTTAGGTGCCCAGGTATGCTTTTTGACCCCTTATGCTTTATTTTGTTTTGATTGTGTGCATTGGGGACAATGCTTATCATTTTCGATGGGGTGTGGGTAGTTGTGGGCCTCAGTGAAGTTTGAGTAGCTTGGGCCCATAACTACCCCAATTGTTTATCCTTGGGTTTTCTTTCCTGTGTGCTTTTTCCTTGTGGATATTTACTTTCTGTTGAACCAGCACATTTAGGATTTTTAGTAGTATTTGTAGCATATAGTGCCAATATTTATGGCATATTGCATGTTTTTGTGTTTTGTTCAAAAAATAATACCCACCAAAATTTTGATTAGTAGTTAGATAGTAAACATGCATGTTTAGGGGCATCACAATGTTTGTTCTGACAAGTGAGGGTACATTGAGATAAGAAGCATGATCTGAGAGTCTTTTGTTGATAGTGTATGCAATGCCATGTGAGTGTGAGCTTAATTTGCAAGATTCAAGTGTTTTGTGCTAATTCAGAACTTTTCATGTTACTCTAAATTAGATTGTATATTAATTGAATTAGGAGAGGATCTTAGGTCATTGTTCTTAATAGTCTACTTAGCCTAAAAATGACCAACCAAAGCAATGACATAATCCCTTGTTCCAAATGTTTGAGTCTAACATGTACCTATTCTTTGACAACACCTAATTAACCTAGCCTTGTTAGTTGTAAAATCCAAAATTTGGCCCTAGTCCTTCCTTGAATATTGTGTACCTTGACTTAGGCAAAAAGCCTAAGTTGAGGGTGGCTACCAAAAGTGGCCCTGGTTCTGAGGATAGATATTGTGCACCTTAACACAAGCTAATAGCCTAAGTTGAGGGCGGCTAGTGTAAGGGTGAAACACAAAAATAAGGGGGTGAGTTAATTATATAGAGAAAAATAGAAAAATCATGTGTTGGGTGCAAGAAAAATAAGTGATACCCAATGTGCTGTATTTTGCTGCAAAATACAGCACATTTGATGCCTAAAACTTGAGACTTTGTGTGTTGTCAATGTGATTTTTATGGTTTTTATCTATTCTTGTGTTTGTTTTTACAGGAAAAGCATGTTGACACAACTTTTGGGAAAGGTTGCAGGTTTTGCTGGTTTTTGAAGACATACGATACCCTCTACGAGTCGTAGCCTAGTATACAAGTTGTAAAGGTGGCTTCGTGGAGATTTCCAGTGTTGAAGCTGAAATTGAAGTTCAACTACATGAAACTCTATTAAAAGTAGTAGATCATTCAACGAGCCATATTGGAAGGTTTTGCAGAAATTTCCACAGTTCCCCAGTGTTGGACCAAGTGCTGCAGATATGGACTACGAGAAGACTATATGAGTCATAGCTCAGATTATGACTCATGAAACTATTTTATAGTAACGAAGTCCAAAATCCAAGAGATGAATGTGAAAGAACGATTACGAATCGTGACCTGAGTTACGAGTCGTAACTGCAAGTCATAGAGTGTGCCGACCAGTTTTTCTAATTATTTTAGGGACTTATTTTTAAATAATATAAGTAGTAAATATTAGGTCATTAAGTGCAGCTTTCAGATTTTTTCATAGATTACAGCTGAGGATAGAGTAGAGAGCAAGAATTAGAGCATTTTTAGGGTTTTAGTTTTGGAGACTAAATTTTGGAGAAGAGATTCAATTGTGGATTCAAATCATCTTTCAATCTTGTGATTCTCAATACAAATTGGGTTTTCTAGTATCAATCTTCTTGGGTAAGTGATTAAACATGTCTTCTCTATTCATTGTTTCTTTATTTCCCCAAGATATGAGTAGCTAAACCCACAACTTGGGGTTGTGGGAACCATGAGAATCTAACTTAGAAAACCCCGATTATTTGCAATTCTTAGAATGCATATTTTCATGTATTAATCATTTCTCTTTATTTTGAGTGCTTTCTAATGGTAGAAAATATTAAAACTCGCTTAGTGTTACCTTCCTGATCGAGGTGGTAATGAATAGTAAAAAAGATTGATTAGCATGATTCAATGATGTGTTCTCATCTAATCACTCAAACTCGATCAAAGGGAGGTTGACTGGGACTATGGGTAATGTTTAGTTGAGCACACAATGGAGATGGGTCAAGTCCCGCAGCGAAATTCGACCTTCACCTTTGACCAATGGATTGGAAGAACTTAAATTACCATCCTGCATGCGATATTCTAGTTGAGAACCGTGATATCTGGGGATGTTGAGTTAGTGAATCATGGGGAACACAATACCCAAGTTGCTCTCCATTATTAATTGTCTTACATTTTAGTTATTTTAGTTTAATTTCTTATCAATCATTGTGACTCCCGCCCCACCCCATTTGGGAATTGAGTTAGTTAATTCTTAAATTGTTTATTGGTGAAAGTAACAAGAGTTGGTAGGGCAAAAGTGTAGAAAAATGCAGTGTCAAAGAGGGCCTTTAGTCACTATTTTCCTATAATATCATACCAAAGCCCCCTGAGCCTACATTACAAGCCTAGAAAGTCCTAAACTGACCCTACTCCAGTTGGTTGAAGGTCTGAGTCATAAGTATAGGGTAAAGCCTATGGTATTAGACATTATGCATGAATATCTGTATAAGAGAGATTAAATTTTCATAGTCCCAAGGTTAAACATGAAAAATATCATTGAGTGTAAAATATGAGACTTTTTTCTGTGAGGGCACTTGCATTGTATTATTAATACTAGACTTGTTCAGTGATTGTGGATCATTGATAATACCTTGCTTGTTATAGTTGTGATTGTGGTTTGGTAGATAACTATTTGATCTTGTTTTGAAAAGTTGGTATAGGTGTCTGAGTCTAAAATCTATGTGATATATGCCATTGGGTTGAGGTATGTGTGTTACTGTATTATCTATATAGATTGAGTGTGTCGCTTGAGGACAACCAACAATTTTAAGTTGAGGGTGTTGATGTACTGCCAAAATACGGCACCTTTTTATGCTTAAAACTTGGAATTTTGTGTGTTCTCAATGAGATATTAGTTGGTTTTATGCGTTTTTGTGTTTATGTTTGCAGGATTATATGTTGTCCTTGATTTTGGGGATAATTGCAGCAGTTGTTAAATTTTGTTGTTATACGAGACCCTTTATGGGTCGTATATCATTCTACAGGCCGTAGAGTTGTTTCATGGACAATTTCAGTGAGGCCTTGTTTTCTTAAGTGCATTCTACAAACATGCAAACAAGTCATAGTGAGGTTTACGAGTCGTAGAAGATGGTTCATTCCCTGAGGATCAGGGACTTGGACTTTCAAGAATTTCATAAGACGAAACTCCCTTTATGGGTCATAAACCATTTTATGAGTCATAGAGGGGTGTTGTAAAGTTGAAGTTCAAATTTCCAGTAGCTGAATACGAGACTGCGATTATGGGCTGTGGAATGCAATATGGCCCGTAAAGACCTTTCGTATGGCGTGCCGACCAGTTCTCCTATTTTGTTGAGGACTTGACTTTTAATTATTATAAATAGGTCTTTTAGATTTTTTTCAAAATTTTTTGCCTAGTACTCAGAGAACTCAATATTTTGAGAGAGAAAATTATAAGATCATATTGGAGAGTCTTTGAGAACACTTGTAATTTAGTTTTACCTTGAACCTTTGATTCTTATTAAAGTTGGATTTCTTATTCTTAATTCTACTGTGTAAGTGTTCAATTATGTCTTCTCAATTCATAATTTCTGCATCTACACATCACATGAGTAGTTAAATCCACAACTAGGATTGTGGGAACCATGAAGAACTAACAAAGTAAAATTGGATAATTCATAATTCTTGGAAGGTGTATATGCATGTATTAAATATTTCTCTTTGTTTTGCATGTTTTCTAGCGATGGACAACATTAGGACACACCTAGTGTTACTGACTAGACCAAGGTAATAATGAATAGGAAAAGAGATCAATTACAGGATTCGATTGATGTGCTCTCATCTAATCAACCAAACTGGGCCAAGGGGAGGTTGTAATGGGACTAATAGGTAAGGGTTAGTAATGCACACTATGGAGATGGGCCAAGTCACATAGTAAAATTCACCTCCCACCTTTGACCAAAGGGCCTAGTGAACATAAATTACCATTATGTATGTTATACACTAGAAAAGAATTAGGTTATTCGATGATGCTAAGCTGGGGAATCATGGGGAACACAATACCCTAGTTCCTCTCCATTATTAACTTCTCTCTTGTGATAGTTAGTTTATTTATAATTCTCATTGATTATTGTAACTCCCGCTCCCCCAGGGGAAGTAAATTGGTTAATCATTCCGATAGCAAATTGGTGAATTCTCTTGAGTCTATGTATTCCTTGTAGGTTCGACCCTAACCTTTTTAGGTTCTATTTCTTGACAGCAACCACTTTACCCTCTAAAAAAGAGGTGTATCTTGGGTAACATTAACTAATGCCCAAGGGTCCAATCACACTATTGGCACCAAAGTCAAGGAAACCCAGGACGGAGAAATGGTCCTTATGTGCCATCGCATAATCATGATACAGGTACAAGTAGTTCCAGAATTGAGGAGATGTTTGATCGCTTGTTGAAGAAAGCTGAGACATAGGATGAGACTCTGAGGGGCATGAAATATGAGATTTCTAGTATCAATCAAAAGATTGAGTCTCACTCTGTGGCTATAAAATAATTGCGCAACAGTTTGGTCAAGTGTTGTCTCAACTTAACCAGCATTAGAGGGGTACACTGCCTAGCAACATAGTTCAAAAATCCCAAGAATTAAGGATAGTGTATGGTGGTTATTACTCGGGCTGTCAAGAGTACCATTGATCCTCCTATACCATTTGATAAGGATGATTTTTTAGAGGAGATAGTCTCGGCCAAAGATGTGGAGATAGGAGATGATCATAGAAAGTATGGAGTGAGCTAAGTTATTGATGTGCCATAGAAGTTGAAGCCCATTCCTAGGCCTTCTCCTCCCTTTCCTCAAAGAATCAAGAAGAGGGAGGAGGAAGACAAGTTCAAGCATTTTCTCTCCATGCTTAAACAACTCTCCATCAACATCTCTCTCATTAAGTCATTAAAGAAGATGTTAGGGTATGAGAAGTACATGAAGGACTTGGTCATTAAAAAGCACACCATGAGATAAGAGCTCTCCCAATAGCTTCAGCATTACAGTGCTATTGCTACAAGGTCCTTAGTTCAGAAGCGAGAAGATCCCAGTGATTTAACAATACCCTATACCATTGGAGATGTGGAGTTCGCAAGGGCACTATGTGATATAGGTGCCAGCATTAATCTGTTGACCCTTGCAGTCTTTGAGAAGTTAGGATTGGGAGCTCCTACTCCGATGAGCATGTGATTATTGATGCCGAATCGCATAGTGAAGAAGCCTGTGGGGATACTATATGATGCACTGATCAAAGTTGAAAAGTTCATATTCCCTGCAGACTTTGTGATCCTAGATTGTGTAGTCCACTTTGTCGTCCCAATCATCTTGGGAAGACTATTCCTGGCCACTGGGCAAGCGCTAGTGGATATGGAAGCCAGCCAATTCAAGTGAACTATGAAGAGGTTGTGCTCAATATGTATTAGTCCATGAAGTGGCCAAATGATCTTCAGAATGAAGTTTGGGCAATTGGTGAAGCCTAAGTAACCAATTTGTCCAAGTACTGCCGTGACAATAAATCAGACGCTGCTTAGGGGGAAACCTAAAGTGGATATCAGTGCTTAGGCACCCATGTATTATTTTCTTTACCCCTTTTTGTTTATTTTGCTTTAAATGCGTGCATTAGGGACAATGGACATCTTTTTCGATAGGGTGTAAGTAATTATGGGCCTCAGTGAAGTCTGAGTGGCTTGGGCCCATAACTACCCCAATTTTTTATCCCGGGGTTTTCTTACTTTCATTCTTTTTCCCCGTGGATATTTACTTTCTGTTGAATAAGAATGTTTAGGATGTTTAGGGTATTTGTGGCATATAGTACTAATACCTATGGCATATAGCATGTTTTTGTGTTTGATTGAAAAATGATACCCACCAAAAAATTTGATTAGTAGTTTAGATAGCAACCATACATGTTTAGATGTGCGACAATGTTTGTTCTAATAAGTGAAGATAAATTGAGATAAAAATCATGATTTGAGAGTCTTTTTGTTGATAATTTATGCAGTGCCATGTGAGTGTGAGCTTAATTTGCTAGATTCATGTGTTTTGTGCTAATTCAGAACTTGCCCTATTACTCTAAGTTAGTCTATAGATTAATTGGATTAGGAAAGGATATTAGGTCTTTGTTCTTAATAGTCAACTTAGCCTAAATGACCAACCAAAATTGTAATTATATCTGTTGTTCCTAATGTTTAAGCCTAAGCCTAACCTGTACCTATTATTTGAAAGCATCTATGTGACCTAGTTAGCTGTAAAGTCCTAAAATTGGCCCTGGTCCTTCCTTGAACATTGTGTACCTTAACAAAGGCAATAGACCCAAGTTGAGAGTGGCTACCAAAAGTGTCCCTGGTTCTGAGAATGAATAAAGTCCTAAAATTGGCCCTGGTCCTTCCTTGAACATTGTGTACTTTGACTAAGGCAATATACCTTAGTTGAGACTGGCTACCAAAAGTGGCCTTGGTTCTGAGAATGGATATTGTGCACCTAAACACTAGCCAAAAGCCTAAGTTAAAGGTGGCTGGTGTAAGGGTAAAACCCATAGATAAGGAGGGGAGTTAGTGATACAGAGAAAAAGGAAAAATCATGTATTGGGTGCAAGAAAAATAAGTGATGCCTTAATTATGAGCTAAAAACAAAAATGAGGTGTATGAGCAAAGGAAAAAGCTGAAAAATGGAAAGAAAAATATCTAGAAAGGCTTGAAATAGGAGGAAGGGAGAATGAGATGAAAATAACAGAGTTGGTAGTGTAAAAGTATAGAAAAATGCAGTGCCAAGGAGGGTCATTAGTCACTATGTTCCCATAATATCATACCAAAGCTCCCTGAGCCTACGTTACATGCCCATAAAGTCCTAAAGTGATCCCATTCCAAGTAATTGGAGGTCTTAGTCATGAGTATAGGGGCAACCCTATTGTATTAGGCATGATGTATGAATATATTTTGTAAGGGTGAGTGATTTTGCATAGTCCCAAGGTTATACATGAAAACATCATTGAGTGTCAGATAAGGGACTTCTTTCTGTGAGGGCACTTGCATTGCATTGTTAGCATTAAATTTGTTCAATGATTGCGGAATGTTAATAGTACATCACTTGTCATAGTTTTGTTGTCACATGCACTAGTCTGTATTGGTTTGCTAGATAGCTATCTAATTTTTTTTTAAAAGACAGTGTGGGTATCTGAGTTGGAGATTTATGTGATGTATTCCATTGGGTTGAGGTGTGTGTGTTACTATATTGTGTATATAGATTGAGTCAGTCACTTAAGGATAAGCAACAATTATAAGTTGAGCGTGTTGATGTGCTACAAAAATACAACACTTTTGATAATAAAACTTGGAATTTATGTGTTCTCAATGTGATGTTAGTTGGTTTTATGTGTTTTTCTATTATATTTGCAAGATTATGGGTTTGTCCTTTAATTTGGGAAGAAGTGCAGAAGTTGTTGGTTTTTGCTTCTATACGAGACCCTTTACAGGCCATAGATCATTCTACGAGTCGTTAAGGGGTTTCGTGGACAATTCTAGGGAGGGGCTAATTTTCTGAAGTTGGTTTCACAAACATGCAGATGAGTCGTGGAATGATTTATGAGTCTTAGACCATGGTTCGTGCCCTGTGGATCAAAGATTGGGACTTTCTGAAGATTCATCATATGAAACCTCTTTGCAGGACGTAAATAACTTTAGGAGTCGTAGAGGGGTTTCGTAGAGTTGAAGTCCAAATTTCCAGTAGCTTTGTATGAGACCTCGAGTACGAACCGTGGAATGTAATACGACCAGTAAACCCCTTTCGTATGGCGCGCCAACTAGTTCTCCTATTTTGTTTAGGACTTATATTTTACTTATAATCAATAGGTTGTTTAGGTTATTTTTCAGAAGTTTTCGCCTAGTACTTACAGAACTCAGTAATTATAGAGAGAAAAATTGTGAGATTACATTGGAGAGTCTTTGTGAACACTTGTACTTCAATTTCATCTTTAAGCTTGTGATTCTCATTGAATTTGGATTTGCATGTTCTTAATTATATTGTGTAAGTGTTCAATTATATTTTCTCAATCCATAATTCTTGCATCTACACAAAGTATGAGTAGCTAAATCCACAACTAGGGTTGTGGGACCATGAAGAACTAACAAGGTAAAATCGAATAATTCATAATTCATAGAAGGTGTGCATGCATGTATTAACTAACTCACTTCATTTTGCATATTTTCTAGTGGTGGTTAATATTTAAACCGTCTAGTATTACTGACTGGACCAAGGTAGTAATGAATAGGAAAAGAAATTAATTAACAGTATTTGACTGATGTGTTCTTATCTAATCAACTAAACTGGCCCAAAGGGAAGTTGTAGTAGGACTAATAGGTAAGGGTTAGTAATGCACACTATAGAGATGGGCCAAGTCACATAGTGAAATTCACCGCTCACCTTTGACTAAAGGGCTTGGTGAACATAACTTATCGTCCTACATGCTACACACTAGAAAAGAATTAGGTTATCCGGTGACACTGAGTTAGGGAATCATAGGGAACACAAAATTCTAGTTTCTCTCCATATTGATTTCTCTCTTGTGCTAGTTAGTTTAGTTTTTTGATATTAACTATTACCAACCCCACCCCACCCCTTTGGGGAAGTAAGTTAGTTAACCACTCGAATTGCAGTCATTGAATTCTCTTGAGTCTATGGATTCCCTATGGGTTCGACCCTAACCTTTGTTAGGTTCTATTTCTTGCAGCGACTACTTTATCCTCCAAAAAGAGGTGTAACTTGGGCAACACCATGGCCCGTTACGGCCCGTAGATGTTTTTGTGAGTGGAATCACAGTAATGAAGGAAATTTATGAGTTTTCAGGAAGGTAGTATATGAGTATCAGATGACCCATGGAATGTATTACGACCCATGTAGACCTTTCATAGATAGGGCCAAAGAAGTTAGGAAAAAATGGTTAGTATAGAAGGACTCTATGAGTCCAACCATAGCACATAAGAAGTTTCATGGCCATAACGTTGTTCGTAGTTTTTAATTTAACAAAAGTTAATTTTAGTATTTTCAGATGTGTCATCAGACGAGGGGACTTCGATAGTTTTAATGAGGGATAATTTTATCATTTCCATCCTTTCTATTACTATACTACACCATTTTAGGGATGGTAAAGGGGACCTATATTAGTCTTCAAGTCCTAAAGTCACCCCTCATCCTCTCATTCTTTCAATTTCAAAATTCCTAAGGCAAAAACTCTCAAGAACAAGGCTAGGGATTTTAAGATTTCTTCCCCAAAGGCTTCAATTTCATCTTTCCTTAGGTATCCAAGTATGTTAGTTGATTTATGGGTATTCTTTCACCCATAAAATTCTCTATTATGTATTTTCTCCTTTTCTTTAGGTTCCTCAATTTAAAGTGCAAGATCATGATGATTTCATGATCCTTATGTTATTATATGATACTCATGAA
>JAOTQR010102123.1:11278-28540 GCA_025774065.1 Solanum ossicruentum | reverse complement strand
ACCATCATCACCAACCTCTTCCAACCTAACCCCCAATCTAGCCAATTGATGCACCTCCCTAGCCATCTCCTTATCACATGCATCCGCCACTATATTTTTCTTACCTATATGGTAATACATACTCACATCACAGTCCTTAAGGAGTTCTGGCCACCTTCTTTGTCTAAAGTTGAGGTCTTTTTGAGTGAAGACATATTGGATGCGATTGTTATCGGTGAACATATCAACATTCACCCCATACAAGTAGTGACGCCAAATCTTTAATGTAAACACAACGGCGGCTAACTCTAGATCATGGGTAAGGTAGTTCCTTTCATGTACCTTGAGTTGCGTAGAAACATAAGCTATGACCTTACCATTTTGCATCAATACACAACCAAAACCAATCAGGAAGCATCACAATACACAACAAATCTCTCAAGCCCTCCCTGTAGTGACAATATAGGAGTAGACACAAGCTTGTTTTTCAATGTTTGGACTTTCACACTCATCAATCCACACAAACTTAGCATTCTTTTGAGTCAATTTTTTCATAGGGGAAGAAATGGAGGAAAACGTATTTACAAACCTTCTATAATAACCTGCTAGGCCAAGGAAACTCCTAATATTTGATGGGGTCAATGGTCTAGGCCAATTTCTAACCATATTGATCTTCTTAGGATCCACCTTAATAGCATCTCCCGACACCACATGATCAAATAATGCAACCTCCTTCAACCAAAATCCACACTTGTCATATTTGGCATACAATTTCTCCTCCCTCAATCTTTGCAACAAAACCCTCAAATGCCCCATATGCTCCTTAAATGCCCCATATACTCCTCCCTACTAAATGAATAGATCAAAATATCATCAATGAAGACCACAATAAACGAATCAAAGTAAGGTTTATGACCCTATTCATTAGGTCCATAAAGATAGCCGGTGTATTAGTCAACCCAAACGACATCACAACAAACTCATAATACCCATATCTAGTCCGGAAGGCCATCTTGCGAATATCACAGTCCCTCACCCTCACTTGATGAACCAATGATTAATCTTATAGAAGAAGTTAGCCCCTTGCAATTCGTCAAACAAGTCGTCAGTCCTTGGAAGAGGATACTTATTCTTAATTATGACCATATTGAGTTGCTGGTAGTCTATGCACATTCTATCTGACCCATCCTTCTTTTTCATAAACAATATCGGAGCATGCCAAGGTTATTGGATAGATCTAATAATCCCTTCTTCAACAAATCTTTCAATTATTCCTTTAACTCCTTCAACTCTTTTGGGGCCATATGGTAAGGGGGAATAGAAATATGTTGAGTATCCGAAAAGAGATCTATGCCAAATCTCTTTCCTTTTCAGGAGGGACATCGGGAAGGTCATTTGGGAAGACATCGAGAAACTCATTTACAACCAGAACCGACTCTATGGAAGGGACTTTGGACTCCACATCTTTAACCCTCATAAGATGACACAAACACCGCTTAGAGATCAACTTACGGGCTTTAATCCAAGAGATGAATATATCCTTGACCACCACATCTTGACTCTCCCACTCAAGGATGGGTTCATTTGGAAATTGGAACTTGACCCTACGGGTTCTACAATCACTAGAAGCATAGTAGGCATACAACTAATCCATCCCAAGAATGACATCAAAATCAACCATGTCTAATTCAACAAGATCAGAAGGCAACAACTTATGCAAAATGCAAATAGGAAAACATCTATACACTTTTCTAGCAACAATAGAGACACCAATAGGAGTGGACACTTTATATGACTCATGCAACAACTCGGGGGCAACATGGAACATTTTAGCAACAAAGGGGTAACAAAGGAAAGAATTGAAACTAGATCAATCAAAGCTTATACATCAAAGTAAAAGATTTTCAACATACTAGTAACAACATAGGGAACCTCACAAACCCCTTTCCTCCCATGAAGTGCATAAAAAACCAGTTATGCCTTAGGGCACCACCTTGAGAACCACCTCTACACAATGGGACCGCATTCACACCTCGGCCTTAGCCATGGTTTCTTGGACAATCGACCATCTTATGACCAAGTTCCCCACATTCATAGCATGTATTAGAGCCTCTTAAACACTTCCTCCACAGCTCCTTCCACATTTAGGGAACACACCAATAGGAGCTACCCCACCAACACCTTGAGTTCTAGGGAAGTCATTAGTAAACCCCCTATTACTAGCATGAGAAGGCCATTGGCCTTGACAAAATCTAACACCTTTTTGGAATTTACCCTCAAATAGGGCCCTCTTGGCTTCATGCTCCCTTGTGTTCATCAATTTCTCCTCCTCCATCTGCTTGGCATAGGTCATCAACTGAGACAAGTTCATGTCACTAATTAGCATGGTAGATGGGCATTCTTCACTTACCAAGTCGGAAACCCCCATGATGAACTTATTCATCCTAGATCTAGGATCGACCACCACCTGAGAAGCATACACTGGAAGTTGATTAAACCTAAGGGCTTACTCTCTCATACTCAGGAACCTTGTTTCAAGTTCATGAACTCTACCACCATAGCTTCCTTAAGCTAAAGAGGGAAAAATCAATTAAGGAAAGCCAATTTGAACTCTACCCAAAGCACCATATTACCAATTCCCTTCTCAGTCTTCCATTGATCATACCATATTTGGGCTACCCCTTTGAATTGGTACGCTGCCATCTCCACCTTTTTATTCGTACCAACACCCATGATATTCAAAATCTTGTAGACCTCATCAACGAACTCCTGTGGATCTTCTTCAACCTTTGACCTATAGAACACCAAAGGATTCATCCGCATGAAGTACCTTACCCTAGCTCTCGGGTTAGTAGATTGAGGGGCTTGGGCCCTTTGATTTACTAGGTTAGCCACAACTTTGGCAAGCATAGTGAGAGCATCTCAGAGATCACCATTGGTAGGTTGCTCCTCAGGAGTTTCGGCCCTTATTGCTAGAGTGTTTGGCATGGTTTTTAGTGTAGCAAAGAACAATTATTTTCGGGAAAACTCACTACAACTCTATAGAATGACTTAGAACAAGAAGAAGGGAAACATTTCTTAAAACGTCTCATAGTCTCTTATTCATAGTCATGGCACTCTTCAAAATCATGAATATGACTTTAATTGACGTGGTGTGTTGGACTCCAAGGATCTATCAACCTAGTGCTTTGATACCAAGTTTTTCACGACCCAAGCCTAGGGCTTAGACGTGACACGGCGAATGGGAACCCGAAGGGACCCCAAACAAGTTTAACTTGTCATTAGATAACATTGGTCGCGAAGCATATAAAAGGCATAAAGAATAAGAATAGGAGCAAAATAGCAATTAGGACAGATTGATAACATCATAATCAAGAGGCCAGGAGTCAAACCTCAAATCATCGATACATTACATGTCCAACAAACACCTATAACAGTTAGATAAGAGTAGGGGCCAAGACAAAGCAATCGAGATCACCCTTATGTCAAAATTGAAATAAAGAAGAGTGTCTTAATACATGATAAGAGAAACATAGACAAAGGTCCCCTAAATGGAGGACTCACCAACTAGCTTGAGTAGTACCGAACTATCCACGTGGAGGAGGAGGAGGATGATCAACTTAGGCTCTAGTTCCTATATAGTGATATCATGTAGGCAAGAGTATGTGTTAGTACGTTTGAATGTACTAAGTATGTAGGATGCAATGCAACAAAAATTAGGCATCATAGTCAAAATGCGTAATAATAGGCAATAGGCATAATATAAAAATATGGCATGTATGATCAATGCATAAGTAAAACATGCTCAAGTAGATCATGCTCATATAGGATATCAAATGTGTAGAAGATACCAAGCTAGATTTCCAAAGTACAAACCACTTGGTTAGTTGATGATGGTTTCACCCTATCATCCCGGTGGTGTGGTATGAACCCTGCACAAGGTTGATGATAATAACAATTTCTCACCATGGTGGAAAAGTACAAACCCCTCACATGGTTGATGAGTACAAACCCCCACCTCGGTTACCCATGCTCTTGTCCACCTGTATCGGGCATGATCTAATACAACACTTTATGTAGAGTATATCATATACATAAGCTCATTTCACCATCCTATAGTCAATCATGTCATATTTCATGCTTTGGACCATTAACTCCTTAAGATACCACATCCGAACATTTCATCAAACACTTAGAGGGTGTGTAATGCTAGTATAAAATCATGAAATATAGAGATGAAAGCATGCAAGAAAATCTATTGTAAAACCATCAATTAATACCTTGTAACACCTTCAAGCAACATACATCAGAACCCCTCCGTATAGCTTTAACATAGTGTGCAATGAATTTCATAATAAGTAAAACTCATTTGTAAATCAACTTTAAATCATGTAATTTGAGTAAAAGGAGGCTTGAGGGTGAAAGGAACCCATGAAAGAAACCCACATACCTCAGCTTTGAGATGAACTTGGTGAAGTTTGGAGAAGGGGATTTGAAGCTTGAAGAAGAACCTTAAAGGAAATCCTTAGTTCCGGATGAGGGTTTGAGGCTTGAATTTAGGAGTGAAAATATTGTTAAGTGTTGGGTGAGTATTGGAGAATGCTTAGGATGATATGAGGGTTAAATAAGGCTAAGTATAGGTAAAAACATGTTTGGAAACACTTAGGCCTAAGACTTAGAAGTCTTGGACCGAACAAAAAGAATAGGTGTTTTTTAACACAGAGGTGCATCACGGAAGCAACGCGGATTCTTCTCGGTAAATTGCATCTTGAAAAAATATAATTGCTAATCGTTCTCTCTTAAATCTAGGTTAAACCCTTTTCCTGCTATTTTGACCCCCTAAACAAGAATATGACGTCGTCTTTTTGATATCACACATGAATTTTGAGATATATGAAATTTAAAATTTTATGCATTCCGAGGCACATTTTTTGGTCATTTCATAGACTCATGGCTAATGCCTCTGATAACGTCATTAGAGGTATTGTTCCAGTTTGTCATCGCCCTACATGTCTTTGATTTGATCCTAGTTCTACTAATGTGCCACCAAAATATAACACTTTTAATGCTTTAAACTTGAAATTTTATGCTTTCTCCAAGTGATGCTAGTAGATTTGATGTGATTTTTTTATGTTTGTTTTATAGGATTACAGGTTATGGGAGGTTTTTGTGAAGATTGTAGATTTTTCAACTTTTTGGTGATACACGAGACCACCTACAAGCTGTGGTTTGATCCGTGAACCATAGGTGGGGGGTTCGTGGTCCTGATCCAATGTTGGGATAAATATCTGAAGTTTGAGTTATGATTAACAGGACATGTCATGGTTCCTTCAACAACCTGTACAATTTTTCGTTAAAGGAAGGCCTAAGGTTTTGACAGTTTCTGAGTGTCAATAGAATGGAAGAGTTTATGACTTATACAATGAGCTAGGAGCCATAAATGGAGTCTTGTGCATGGAAGATATTTTTCACAAGGAGCAGTCTATGAAGCCCTTCCATGAGCCGTCAATCGAGTCACCTCCCGCACACTGGCTCATATAAGGTCCCAAATCTAGTTCTCCTAATTAGTTAAGGATTTGATTTTCTTTACTTATAAATAGGGTTTTCAGTTATTTATTGACATAGAGAACATTAAAGTACATATTTTCAATTACTTTTGGGTTGTTCTTGGATACTTTGAGTTGATACTTTTGTGCTTATCTTTGGATCTTGGTATTGCAATTTATGTGGAGTTTTTGGATTTTACGTTCTTTAATTCTTCTTTGTATATGTTTAGTTATGCAATCATCAAACATAATTTCTTCATCTACAACGAATATGAGTAGCTAATTCCACAACTACGGATGTGGGAACCATGAAGAACTAACAAAGTAAAACTAAATAATTTGTAATCCTTTGAAATTGTGCATGTATGTATTGTTTATCTCCTTGTTTGAATGCTATTTAATAGTGGTCAATATTGGAACTATCCTTATTCTTACTCACTAGCCCAAGGGGGAAATGAATGGGATAAGGGGCAGATAATAGGATTTGACATAAGCACATTCATTGAATCAACCAAAATAGCCAAAGGGATGGTTTTACTAGGACCAAGGTAAGGGTTTGTATAGTGACACTCTTACACGGCCCAAGTCGCGTGGTGCAATTTTCCTAGTTATTGGCGTAAGGAATTAGGTGAACATAACTTACTACTTTTGCAAGCTACATACTAGAAAAGGTTACAATTATTAGGTTATATTGCATTAGGAATTCATGGGGAGCACAATACCCTAGTTACTTCTCTTACTGAATCAGTTATACTTGCATCGAATATTATTATTAGTTCAGGATTGAGTAATTGATTTTTACACCAAAACCCCTTCTCGAAGAAAGATGAATAATTCATCAGAATTAC
The DNA here is from genome assembly GCA_025774065.1 of Solanum ossicruentum. Lineage (NCBI taxonomy): Eukaryota > Viridiplantae > Streptophyta > Magnoliopsida > Solanales > Solanaceae > Solanum > Solanum ossicruentum. The sequence continues at coordinate 22,167 of JAOTQR010102123.1, read as the reverse complement.
CCTAATTACTCAAAGTGAAGACAATATTCCTTGTGGGATCAACCCTAACCACTGTTAGGTTCTATATTTGAACAGTGACCACTTATACCTTAATTGGGAGGTGTAATTTGGGCATGATCAAATTTTGGTGTGGTTGTCAGCGAATACAGCTTTTAGATTTTTTTAGTTCGGGTAATTAGAGAATTAATCCTTATTGGCTTATTTAAAGAATTTTTTTATTTTTGTTTCTTTTTCAGTGTATAGGTGTAGTGTATGCCCAATGCCCGTAGTCGAGGTAATCCCTTGACTCCATTTGATCTAGAAATTCAATGAATACTGAGAAGATTAGCCCATCATAACTCCAAAAATGCTGCAAATGAAGTTCTAAACTTGCATAACAAAAGCCCATCTCCTCCACGTGTTGTGGAAAACCCATCGCAGTAAGAGATGGGAGGAATCCATACAGACTTAAGCCAAAGGCAACGGACATCACAGGAGCCATGGTGTTACCGTCTCTACCAGTGGATACAAAGTTTTTCATATCAAATGGGTTACTACAGATGTTTCAACATAGAAAGTTGTTCTCGAGCTTACCATCAAAGGATCCGTATAACTGTCTACATACAGTTGTCTTCGTCTGTAAGAGTATGATGGGTAATCAATACTTGTCCATGGATGCCATTAGGCTCTAGGTTTTCCTATTATCTCTTACTGGTGAAGTAACAGTATGGTTATCTAAGCTTCCCTTTAACTCTATCACTACATAGGCTGAGATGTAGAGAGTATTCCTGGAGAGATATTTTCCAAGCCAAAGAAGTCGAAACTCATAAACCAAATCAATAACTCTCACAGACACCTGGGGAGTCCATTACTGCAACTTAGGAGTGGTTTGTTAAGTACTTATGTAGTGTTCTAGACCCCAAGACAACTGATGATTCATCAGTGGAAATCTTCTATCAAGCATTAGATGCTAAAAAGAAAGTTGTTGCTGACACTATAACCAAAAGATCATTCCTAGACTGCACATTTGTTGAGATAGCCCAATGATTGGAGACAGTTGCAAAGAAAAATCATGCATAGGGCACAAGGAACTTAAAAACAACAAAGAATTCCTTCTCAGTTAGTACTAAGCAGGAGCATGCTAAAATCAATCAATAAGTCTTACAGGAGTTAGCCCGGATTAGCACTAATATAGGATAATTGACGGAGCAACAAAAAGAATGGATGAATGCAATAAGTCAACAGCAGCTAAGGGTGCTTGTTTATGAAGATTTGTGTTATAAAGAGGACACTTACTTCATTACAAGCAGCTAGGAGTTTTTCAAACAAATGCCCAAGGAACCAATCAGGACTATTGGCGTCGAGGTCAAGGAAACCAAGGTTGAACGATAACAGACATAATGCATACAAAGGAAACAACTAAGGAAGATACTATGATAGAAATAGGGGCTACAATCGAGTAATGATTGAGCACATAGAGATGGGTATCAAAATGGACCATATGTGCTACCACAAAATCATAATTCTGGAGTAGGTAAATCAAGGATCGAGAAGATGTTTGAGATGTTGTTAAAGAAAGCAGATGCATAAGATGAGACCTTGAAGGAAATGAAAGATGACATATCAATAATTAAACAAAAGATAGAATCTCATGTAGTAAACATTAAGCAGTTGGAGCAGTAATTCGGTCAGATGTCAACTCAGTTAAATTAACACTAAAAGGGTATATTACTAAGCAATAGATGCAACACCCAAAGAATGAGAGGAAGTGCATGGAAGTGACTACACAAGGTGGTCAGTAGATGATTGATCCACCAACATTGGTAGTGCATGATGTGGTTTATGAGGAGATCACAAAAAACAAAGATATAGAGACTAGAGATGACAAGGCCAAGGATCTTGTGGGTGATAATATTATGGCACCGAAGAAGTTGAAGTCTATTCCTAGGCCTTCACCACCTTTCCCTCATGGGCTCAAAAGGAAGAATGAGGAGGGAAAGTTTTAGAATTTCATCTCATTGTTGAATCAATTATCTATCAATCTCCCCACATTAATGGATTAGAGCAAATGATCGAGTATGCTAAGTTCATGAAGACCTGATAAGAAATAAGAGAATGATGAGTCAAGAGCTTACTCATGATCTTTACCTTTGAAGAGCTATTGCGATAAAGTCCTTTACGAAAAAGAGGGAGGACCCTGAGCATTCACCATGCCTTGCACCATCAGAGTTTTAAACATTACAAAATTTTTATGTGCTTAGGAGCTAACGTCAACCTAATGCCTCTTGCAGTGTTCAAGAAGTTAAGCTTGGGAGCCCTTATGTCGACTACAATATAGTTGATTGCAGACAGGACGACAAAAAAGCTTGCGGGAATACTTTATGATATTCTAGTCCAAGTTGAAAGTCTTATACTCCCTGATGACTTTATGATACTTGATTGTGAGGTTGACGTCGATGTCCCAAACATCTTGAGAAGGCCTCTCCTAGACACTAGGCTAGCACTAGTGGACATGGAGTTAGGCTAAATCAAGTTTACATTGAATGATGAAGACGTTATCTTCAATACTTTGCCAATTATAGTGGTTGTAGTTCTTAATGATAAATAGGTGGAAACACTAGTTTTGGTTCTCAAAAGATTCAAAAGGGCTATTAGATGGACAATTGCAGACATTATTGGCATCACACCTGAAATTTTTACTCACAAGAGTCAGCTTGTCAAAGATTATAAGTAGAGCATTAAGCACCAAAGATATCTCAACCCACCAATGTAGGAGTATGTAGGCAAAGAGGTCATCAAATAGTTGGACAAAAGCATAATATATCCGATTATTGATATTGAATGGGTGAGTCCAGTCTAGTATGTTCCAAAGAAGAGAAGTATCACTATGGTTCCTAATGCTAGCAATGAGTTGCTTTCTATGAGACTAGTCACAAGTTGGAGGGTTTGCATGGACTACCATAAACTCAATATGTCAACAGAAAAAATTACTTCCCTACATCGTTCATGGACTAGATGCTAGATCTCTTAATGAGCAAAGGTGAGTACTATTTTCTTCATGGTTATTTAGGCTACAATCAGATTTTCATTGTTCCATAAAACCAGGAGAAGACAACTCTTACATGTCCTTGTGGCACCTTCAATTTATGAGGATGCCATTCAGATTATGTAATACACCGACTACATTATAGAGATGCACGATATCTATCTTCTCCAATATGGTGGAGGACACGATTTTGGTGTTTATAGATGACTTCAGTTTGGTCGGAGATTCATTTGAAGATTTCTTGAGACATCTACATGATGTGGTGAAAAGATGTGAAGAGTGTCACCTTTTGTTGAACTTGGAAAAGTGTCACTTCATGGTATAGGAAGGTGTTATGTCGGGTCAAAAGATCTCTATAAAAGGTATAGAAGTTGATAGATCTAATATTGAGATCATTGAGAAGCTCCTTTATCCTATCTCTATAAAAAGGAGTGAGGAGTTTCTTAGGACATGTAGAATTCTACAGATGGTTAATAAAAGGCTTCTCAAAGATTACAGATCCCTTGTGTAAACTACTTGAGAAGGATGCTAAGTTCATGTTTGATGAATTGTGTCTAAAGGCTTTCGAGGGGTTGAAGCAAAGGTTGATATCAGCGCCTATCATATTTGCTCTAGATTGGACTAAACCCTTTGAGATTTTGTGAGGTGCAAATAGGTAGCACTTTATGTGGTGTTGGGATAGTGAAGAGAATAGATATTACATCCTATTTACTATGCTATCAAAACCCTTAATGTAGCACAAAAGAACTATATTGTCACTGAGCAAGATTTACTCGTAGTGGTCTTTGAGTTCGAGAAGTTTAGATTATATCTTTTAGGAACCAAATCCATTGTGCATAACATTGTAGTATTTTATGGTGAAGAAGGATTCTAAACCAAGGTTGATTTGATGGGTACTTCTTCTTCAAGAGTTTGATTTTGAGGTGATTGACAGAAAGGGGACTAAGAATCAGGTTGTTGACCACCTATCCAGACTCGAGGATGAAGCTAAGGAAAAGTTTGATGATGGTAGGGAGATTAATGACTCATTCCCTTATGAGAGACTATTGGTGGCATCACATGATTTGATACCATGGTTCGCAGATTATGCAAACTACTTAGTCATTGATGTCGTGCCACTTGATTTGACTTCTCACTAGACCCATAAGTTTATGTCTAATGTGAAGAATTTTTTCTAGGACGAACCATATTTTTTCTCTCTTTATATATGGGATTATTCATCACTGTGTTCTTGAGGCGGAGATGATGAGTAGTTTGGAGGCTTGTCATTATCATTTGTTAGTGGGCATCATAGTGGAATTTTGATAGTACATAAGATCTTATGGTGTGGCTACTAATAGTCAACCATCTACAAAGATTCCCATAACTATGATAAAGCTTATGACAAGTGCCAGAGAGATGCTAGAGTTTCTCGAAATATGAGCTCACGCTTAACCCCATTTTGGTGATTGAGTTGTTTGATTTTAGGGCATAGACTTTATAGGACCATTCGTTAGTTCATATAGGAACAAGTACATTTTAGTTGTTGTGGACTATGTTTCAAAATGGGTGGAAGAGGTTGCACTTCCTAACAATGAACATAAAAGTATCATGACATTCCTCAAAAGAAATATCTTCTCACAATTTTGCACACCTCAAGCGATCATCGACGATGGAGGTTCCTACTTTTGCAATAGGTTGTTCAAGGCTCTCTAGAGAAATATCAGGTGAAGCATAGAGTGGCAATGCCATACCATCCATAGAAGAGTGGGCAAGTTAAGGTATCTGATAGGGATTAAACATATTCTATCCAAGATAGTGAATGTAAAGCGGATAAATTGGTCATGAAAGATAGATAATGCATTATGGGCATACCAGACTACATTCAAGACTCTTATTGGTATGTCTCCTTACCAATTTATTTTTTGTAAAGCTTGTCACTTACCTATAGAACTTGAGCACAAGGCAATGTGGGCACTCAAGAAGCTAAATCTAATGATGCAGCTAATTCAAGACTAATCCAACTCAACAAACTTGATGAGTTTCAATTGTGGGCATATAAGAGCTCAGTATTGTAGGAGAAAAGAACAAAGTTGTATCTTGACTCTCATATTAAGCATTGCTGGTTCACAAAGGAGACTTAGTTTTATTTATCAATTCAAGATTGCAGTTGTTTCTTAGTAAACTCAAGTCCAAATGATTGCGTACCTACAAAGCCACGCGGGTTTTCAATCATAAGGTTGTTGAGTTAAAATAAATGGATTGCATGAGGTTCAAACTTAGTGGCCAAAGAATCAAATCATAATTTGGCAATGCGGATGAAATCAAGACAAAGGAATTATGGACACTTGGTGATATCTGAGTAACCAAGTGGTCTAAGTTGCGCCGTGATATTAAATCAGGCAGTACTTGGGAGGCAACCTAAGGCAATTAGTTGTAGTTTTAATAGATTTCTGCTAGATACTATATTTAGACACATATGTAGTTTAAATTTTAAAGTTTCTATTATATTCTTAGACTCACAGACTGGAAAGTTATAGCTTAACAAGTTACTTTGATGAGGATGTGTAGGAACAGCGTGAAGGCAGCAAATTAGTTCTAACAGTGGAAAGTTATGGTTCTATGAATCAATGTATAGATCGAGGTTCAAACTACGGACCATTTCATTGACTGTACTACTAATTCCAAAGAGCATAAATTGTGAACTTGAAATCCATGAACCAACTTTATGGTCTGTAGAAAGGTCTATAGGCCATGAATGGTTCATGGATCCCAGGTAAGCTTTCTGAAAAATTTTGCCAATGCCTGAGTGTACCAACACCACCTATGGGCTGCAGAATATTCCAAGGTCCGTGGTAGAAGTCATAGACTCCAACCATTAAAATGTTACCATTTGAAACCACGAAACCAATATTCACAGGTTGTAAAACCATCCATGGCATGTGGTCTGGATTTTGTAGAATCAAATTGCCACTTTTTACCTGACTGGATAAATGGAATAAAAAGGGGTAAAATACAATTACCCTTGTATTTCTATAAAAATGCAAAGCATTTACCTAATCCTACCCCCGTCCTCTTCTCCGATCATCTTCCCCAACCTTTACCCCACCATTTTCGAATAACTTTTGGCCGCCTCCATCATTGTTCCAGCAAAGTACCACATTCACTAGGGCTTCCCTACACTCCATTTCATTGACTTTACAGTTACTACACCTATCATTGATATTTTCGTATGTGATCATCACTTAAATTCTAATCATAAATTCCGAATTGATGATCTATGAATATAGTGGAGTGTGAAATGTTAGTTTTCTTGCTCTAGGAAGTATGTAATCAAAAATTTGAATAAATAGGTTTCCCATATTGGTCGATTAACTGTTATGGGCATTGAAATTGTATTCAAATTTTTATCAATGCCTATTTGATGAGAAAACATGTGAATAGCATTGTGTCATATGAACTCATTATTGAGAAGCCATGTTACTATGCTGGTGATTTTTGTATAAGTTGAATGTGCTATGGTACAATGTTATGGTAGGGTGATAAAATGGAAACATAGAGTTTACATAAATTGTGTATGAGGCTAGCCATGTGCGTTGCTTTGAATGGTCAATAGAGGAGCTTTTGATAACAAGGACTAAATTGATACATGTGGGTTAGACAACGGTTTGATCTGAATTGTTTTTGGGAAGAAAGATGTTATTGGTATATATTGATAGTTTTGGACTTTGTTAGACATGCCATTGGACTGTAATTGGAATGATGTTTTGTGCTCCCTATTGCTTGGAACTGGATAATGTGCGTTGAACTTGTTTTAATTCTTTTTTGACTGGAACATTAGTTGGAATGTAGTGTTTTAATACATGTTCGAATGTGGGTTTGGACTTAGAATTTTCAAGTACCATGTTCTCAAACTTACAAGGTTGTTTTATGACTCATTGTTTCAATCATGAACCACAGTAGGTTCAGAAGCTTGAAAACATCAAAGTTAGTAAGATGAACTTTTTTATGAGTCATTATTCAAATTAAACCCATACATAGTCTTGTTATTCAATAAATGCACTTATATTTTTCCAGGTTTGAAACCATGACCTAGTCTACGACATGATTTAAACCATGAGTTGTGACTGATTCTGTAGTTGCTTTTCTAGTATCTTGAATTTCTGTTACCCTACTTCCACGAATGCCTTCCACAGCCTGTAGTTCACTATATAGTCCATAGATGAGCCTTTGTGGTTCCTTCTATATTTAATTCTGATAAATTTTTATTTGCCTTTGTTACTTCCTTAATCTTATGTGTGCATACATAATTATGTTTGCAGATACATGGTCCCATACCACGGCGTTAGGATGTTTAGGCCCTATGAATAGACTCCGTGATAAGCCAATAGATTTAGAGACTAGTGGCTTGATAGAGAAGCTCAACATCAATCCAAACAATGGCATCGAGCCACAACACACACGGGCGATATTCGGACAGTTAGTACTAGCCCACCCACCAGCCACTACACCACAGCCTCCCTACTCTGATGAGGGAGGCTTAAGCCAGAGCAGTTCTATTTAGATGACTAGCTCCGATGAGGGGTCCCAATCTATTTTCCCTAATCAAGATAGCTCAATCTTGGAGGATAAGTTAGGTTCAGAGTCTAAGGGTTGAGGTAAGTCCATTCCCATTCCAGTTCATGTATCTGGCTAGTCGAGATGTTAGTGCATCATGGCTATGGCCAACATATTCCATGAGGACTTCCACTAGAATGACAGAGCCCAGCACACCTGAACCATAATTGAGGAGCCCTGGATACTAACATCTATATTTAATGGTATGCCGATCCTCTAAAATAGTATTGCTTGATATAGGCTATACCGACTAGCAGTACCATCAAAAAAGTATTCCCTGGTGTTTCCATAGGAGTTTTATGCATCCTATCTTGCTACCATGATTGAGGCTATGCTGAAAGAAGGATAAGCCTATAGCTCACCCTGGATTAACCCGGATGTGGTTAAATAGTGTTCCTATTGACTTGTCACAGACTACTTTTTAGAGATTCATTTTTTGGTCTCGACTATCAAGCCGATGCCACCACTGATGACTTCAATCATAGATTGGGGGAGGCATGGGACCATGTTATCACTAGAGATTTAGCCTAAAATGCCACCATATGAAGATGGGTATCTGGCCATACTATTGAGAAAGGAACGGACACCGACTGGGTTTCTAGCGCCATGCCTATTAGTAAGGCCTCACTCAACTTTGCATAGAAATTTTAGTGGAAACTTTTATCAAATAGATCCAGCTAACTTATTAAAATAATATACTCATGCTAGATTATGCAATACTTGTTTCCAGCATTATAGCTGGCTATGACATCGATTTTTCTTGCTACATCGTAGATGAGATACATGAGGAAGAATTGAGGAGCTCAACATCAATTTTGTTCTTGTGTTTAGTTCACAAGTTATGTATAGAATCAGAGATGGAGATTATCCCCAATGCTGACCTCATGACTAATGACTAGAGGACCTAGGATGCCATTCTAAAGAAGGCCAATAAGAATACAATTACACCGAGGCGAGCACCATACCTTATAATCTTATTACTAGAGATGTTCGTCGAGCCTCCGTATCCTAAGACCGCCACCACCACTACTACTGTTGTTGATGAGCCTGAAAGGACTACACAAACTGATGTTGAGATGGATATGCGGACAACTTGTACTCCATCCAATGTACTGAGGTCGTATCAACACAACCTCAGCCTATAGGTATGGTCTATGTAAATGTGGAGTCTATTAAAGCCCTGGTACTGCGCCACACTCAGATTGAGTCCGAGTTTACTCAGTTATTATATCAGATCAGGCCTTGTGTTGGAAAGGCCATTTCAAGGTCAGAGAAGCATATGTAGGAGGGCTATACGACAACACTTGGGCTGAGATTTTCACTTCCACATGGCCATGTGATTGCATTTAAGAGATGTATGCAGGATCGCCTTAGTTTGACTGAGAGTCCAAACATGACTACCATCCACACAGAGACCCACTAGCTCTGTAAAGAGATAAGAGCAGCAACACCAACACCATTGACGATTCCCTTGCCTTCTATTACTACACTAGTGTTGGATTTGTTTGAAAAGGAGCTCACAACCCCCGCCTCTAGAAAGAGGTGACATATAAGAGATGATTATCTAGAGGCTACTTGGATATATGATGAGAGGACTGAGTAGGGGCATATTGAGGCAACCAGACAGGCCTTCATAGTGGATGAGGTGATGAAACACGTATTGGAGAAGGAGATGGCATTGGGTGCTGGATCCTCAGGACATGCCACTAGAACAGAGGAGACCACCAGGTTCCGCTATAATTTTGTTGCATTGATGATAGATATTGTTTGATAGGTGTAGGTAGTTATAAGCCTTAGTGAAGTCTCAGTAACCAAGGCCTATATCTTTTCCTACTATTTAGTTCGTGGGGTTTTCTTACCTGTGTTCTTTCACTTAGGACATTTATGTTCTGTTGAACCACCATGTTTAAGATGTATAAGTAGTATTAGTACCATATTGTACCTATATTTGTGGCATATGTTGGTTTATATAGGAAAATTATACCCCCCCTATTTTTTAAATTGATGATGTGTTTATGAGTAGTTTACATTGTTTGTTAGGAAAGTATGATAGGTTGTTGTTAATAATAGTCTAAGCCTTAAAAAAAATGACCAAATATAGTGTATATCCCTTGATCCTAATAGTTGATTCACACAAATACCTTTTCTTCGTCAATATCTAAGTCACCAAACTTTTTTTGTCTATGTAAATCTTGAATTTGGCCCTAGTTCCTCCTTGAATATTGTGCACCGTGACTCAGGCCAAAAGCCTAAGTTGAGGGTGGCTACCAAAAGTGGCCCTAGTTCATAGGTTGTATGTCATACACCTCAACTTAGGCAAAAATCCTATGTTGAGGGTGGTTATTACAAAAGAAATCATAGCAATACCAAAAGGGTAGCATAGTAGTATAATGAAAAAGGGAAAATGAGAAATAGGTGTGAGAAAAGTAAATAAATGCCAAAAAGAGAGCTGAAAAGACAAAGAATTGAGAAAAATAAAGGGCGATAAGCTTAAAAGGAAGAACGAGTGCACCCAAGAATGTTCAAAACTGGTAAAAAGGAACAATGAGTTATCATAATGTCAGTGTTCGTAAGGCAATAGCACAATGTCAAGGAGGGAAATTAGTCACTATGTTCCAAATGTAACATATCAAACCCCATGAGCATACTTTACAAGCTAAAAAAGTCCTATAGTGATCCTATCCCAACTAGTCAAACATCATGCTCACAAATATAAGGGCAAGCTTATGGTATTATACACGACATTCGAATATCAATTGGGAGAGTGGGCATATTTTTCTAATCCCTAACATTAAACTAAAATACATAGACTTGTACGAAATATGGGATTGCTTTTTGTGAGGAATTTGAATTACATTGTTTATTATGGACAAACTTAGTGATTATTACTTATAGACATTGCCTTGCCTAATAAAGTTACTCTATTATGTATTGGGTCCATATGAATTTGCTTGATAAATGTCTTGTATATGCATTGATGGTTTAAAAAGGTATATGTGATTGACTGAGATGTGATGTATGCCATGATGTTGAAGTTTATGTGTCTACTATACTGCTTATGTTAGATTGAGTCTGTTGTTGGAGGGTAAGCAACAACTTTAAGTTACGGGTGTTGATGTGCCACCAAAATATGACATTTTTTTGCTCTAAACTTATAATTTTGTGCGTTTGCCAAGTTATATTAGTAGATTTAATGTATTTTTATGTTTTTTTACGAGATTATAGGTTTTGGTATATTTTTGTAAAGATTGCAGATTTTTTAGCTTTT
>JAOTQR010102104.1:0-28543 GCA_025774065.1 Solanum ossicruentum | reverse complement strand
ATATTAAAAAAATTGACAAAGCCATGCCACATGACACCCCTTCCATCGAAGGTAGATCCGCCCCTATGTCAAAGTTGAAATACTTATGACAGTAGAAAACAAAACTTGAAAAATTACTAATTTTAACACTAAGTCTTGAAAAATATAAATTATTCCCCATACCCAGAGTCTTAAAAGACACCTTACCCCCTCCCCCCACCCCCGTCTTGAAAAAAATATAAAAATGGTTCCCTCATCTCGGGTTAGAATAAGGAAAAAAAACAAAATTCCCTAGAGTTTTTTATGTCTCTCCTTTTGGATCTTTAATTTGACAAAAAAATTAAGCGTTTCATTGAAAAATCACTCACAGCGACAAAAAGCTTTGCAATTCAACTATTGTTGTTATTGTCTTTCAACCATTATTGTTCAATTAGTCATTGTTATCTCTATTTAATTTCTCTATTGCTATAAAGTTCAACCACTTCGCCAACAATCATCGATTACCTTCTATGGTGATGGACTATGGAGAAGTGTATCATAAGTTGACTCATATTAATTATCAACAACTCTATTTTTACTTAACTAAATAATTTTTCAATAATCAATCAAAATAATATATTGTCACAATACAAATTTGAGTGTGATGACACTTGCCTTAACCCATCAAGACAAGTCAGTCTACAACATCAATTACAAAAGTTAAAATGGAGGTAAAGTAGAAATAATAAGCCGATTGAGCTAAATAAGTGTATAAGTAGGTCACAATTATAAAAACACTTTGAAGACCTAATGTCACGTGTGTACAAGCCTCTAAATTTTTTATGGAACTAAAATATATACAAGTCTCAATGTCCTTATTTTTCAAATAGAACAAAACATAATAAAGGAGCTTGAGGACTTGTTGAGGTCACAAGAAGCTACCTCTCAAGTTTCCACCGGAAGCTTGGATCGAGAATAGAAGAAAGGAGATCAAAAGGATCTAGGCTCGCAACCAGATCGGTGTGGAAGCAATGAGTGAGTATCCAACAACACGATACTCAGCAAGAAAACTACTGAACACGAAGTAAAGCAATGAAGAATAAAAGTACTTCCATCACACCAACCTATCCTTAGCAACTACAACCTGCAATAAATCAGTCCAACTAAATAGTTTATAATTCACCTATCACATAGTTCCATAGTAAATCACTAAGAAGACATATCGTTAACATCAAGTTTCTCAATTAATAAAGTCACCAAAAGTGATTTTCATAATGTCCAATAAATATATGCAGTGCAAAATGATGCAATGATATATCAAGTCAAGTGATGCATGTATGCTCTAAAAATACACATCCATTGAGAGTCAAATTGAGACTCATTGGAGACACACATGGTCTATGTATTCAATCGAATTATTTTTCTTTGATATAAATATGTCTTGCCGAAATTATTTTCCTTCAACATAATTGTGACGATGGATCTCATCTCAATATTCTAAAACCAATACAAATAGACAAGTTCACATAATTCATGAGAATATGATGATGTTCATAGTAATAACCAACTCAAGTCAAACAATCAAGACAAATCTTCCATTATTAAGTCAATATCATCAATCGAGTCATTCACATCAAGAACTGCATAGATACACATCATCAAGTTGCCTTTTTATTATGCCTTCTTATCTTGTTAGAGCAATACCGCATAGATAAATCTTCATTATTCTCTAACTCGTATATTAAGAAAATATAAGACTCTACATATTCAACTAAACTTTAAAAAATCATTTGCATCAATTTAATCAAGCAATTACTCCAAGACTAGAACCTTTCCTTTTGGATGGGACCTTCGATTCATCAAAATCTATTCAAATATGGAATCACAATAAAAGTACAAGAACAACAACATCCAGGTAATTAATTTTAAAGACTAAATTGAAATAATTAAAAAAATTAAGAAGGTAGCGGTAAATTTGAAAATCAATACAAAATTACGCTACCCAAAGCATTTGAAAATCAATGGTGAAAATCATTTCAAAAATAGAGTTGGAATCGGCACATAATCATCCATTTATCAAAAGTTCATGTTTGTGAGAAAACTCATAAAATTTGACATTCAAAACTAAGAAATAAAGGTTGAAATCATGAAATAATTAATAAAAGATGAAATTGTAAGTTAACATCACTTATCCAATGAATTTATCTTGAAAATCTTCTTTAAAATTTTCACCCAAAAGTTCTCAAAGCTCAAAATAAAAAATAAAAAAAATGAAATTAGACCTAAAAGACCCCCCTCTGATTCCACTTAAAGGCTTGAGAACCGCTTTTGACACCCCTAAAAAGAACAAGTACTGGATATGCCCAAATTTATAGTCCAAAATGAAGAGTAAAGTGGTCGTTGATCAAATGTAGAACTCAACCAGAATTGAGATCGATCCTACAGGGAATGCGTGAGAATATACCTATTAGCACCCTTTTTCAGCCTTAATTTCTACTTGCAGAAAATAAAAGTGCTTAAAGTAAATCGGGGGTTTTATGTGAATAAGTAGTAACGTAGCACAATTTACTAACTGTCAAAGTTGAAATCAATTAAGAATGAGGCTAGGATTGTATTTCCCATGACATTCAAATCAATAGGCAATTTATATTTATCATTTCGTTCATAGTTATGCATACAAGATCAAGCAAGTTAATTAATATCTATTCACCTCTCCGTCCTTCTTAGATGTATTTCATTCATCACCTCCCAATCTCAAAATGTATACCTTCCTAACCCTTGCTATAGATCCCAGAGTACTATTTCCTCCCGGTCTCAAGTACTTAGACAAAGTTATCACCTTTGAATTTTTGTTGTAATGCTCTTTGCCTAATCACTACTCCCCCCCCCCTCCCGACAAGCAATGAATACAGGCATGATCTTAACATGTCGACTCATTAAGAAGGAAATTAAGATAAAGAAAATTACAATATATGCAATAACTAACCCCAAAAATCAATTCTAAATTTGCCTACTTTATTGAGTTGTCATGGTTCCCACAACCCTAGTTATGGGTTTAGCTAAGCATATTCAAAGTAAATAACCCACAAGAAAATGATAAAATCATGGTTGAATAACTTAAAATTAATAACAAAAGAAATTAATGGTTCAAAATCTCAAGAAGAAGATCAAAACTCAATAATTTCAACATTTTAGTCGCAATATGCGTTCTCTTGTGTTCTCCAAGTCTCCAGTGGTCAATAATAATTAAAAGCGGTCCAATAAAATTCTATTTATACATAAGAAAAACCTAATACTAATTAAAATAGGAAAATTCAACTAGGCATGGACCACAACTAATTTCACGGCCCGTGATGAATTTCAGAACCGTGAAATGGTCCGTAAGACTTAACTTGATGATCATTCACTAGTCCTACTTCTATGATTGGCTCCACAGGCTGTGAACCTTGCCTTTTTAAAATCTTCAACCACTCTTCTCAACTCCATCTCTATGACCAACTCCATGGTCCGTGGTGTGGTCCACGACACGTGGAGGCCCCCCGACCTACGGAGGGTCCCGTGTACTTCCCCTTGCATATTTTCTTTAATTTTCAACAGAAATTTTCAAGTTATGTAACTTCCTTGCAGTGACTTGTATGATCCATAAAGGTCTCCACGACTCGTGAAAGGATCTGCAGAATATGCCTTGGCATCTTCTTGCTTCCTCTTTAATTTATCACTCCAAGTGTAGAGTCATGAATGACTCCACAGGCTGTGAAGAAGTTCACGGGTTGTGAGAGTGTCTGTGGACCTCCACTTGGAACTTTTTCCTTAACTTCCTCTCTAGGGCAGGTTTACGATAGTTTTTGCGGTCCGTGAAGTAGTGCACGACCCATGCAAGTGCCCGTACAACAGCACATCGATCAGTTTTTGCTCATTTTCCTGCATTTCGACTGATTTTCCATGGTTTGCCCATTTTCCTGGAAATTAACACAAAACACACATCAAACCATCAAAGTTGCTTGAGAGATAAAAAAAATATGTTTGAAGTAGCATAAAAGTCATATTTTTGAAATGACCCCAAAAAAGTGTCCGAAAATGTGCCTCGAAAATTCTCATAATCGTAATTTTCATATATCTCAAAATGTGTGCATGATATCGAATGTCTGACTTTATATTCTTATTTAGGGGGAAAATTGAGTGAGGAATGGGTCCAATCCGAATTTTAAAAGACCCTTAGCAAAAATTGATTTTTCACAAAATTTCTAATTCAAGTAGCTGTCCGTGACTGCTTCGTGATGCGGACTTGTCGTGGAGCTGTGTAAATTTATCTTGTGCATTAGGTTTGCATCGTAGACCAGACATGGACCTGTGTATTTTGTTGCCTGTTTTTCCTGTTTCGTTCCAAGGCCTTTCTATGCGTAAAAACACTTATACTTAGTCAATTTTCAAGCCCATATCACGCAAGACATTATACAAAACTCTTTCTAACACTTAGACAAATATTTCACCCAAATTCAAGTGTCCCAATCTCATTCTGGATCACAAAGATTCCGTTCAAGTTTCAAGTTCTCATTCAAAACTTTATCAAGGAAATCTCCAAAGTTGAGGTATGTGGGTTTCAACCATTAGGTCCTTTCACCCATAGTGCCCAACCTTCCTTTTCATATATAACGTATGTTTTCAAGTTGATTTACTTATGGATATTACTTATCATAGATTATGATTATAAAATATATTGGGGTTTTAAGAAATGTTGTTCAACTATGCATGTTTTGAGTTATAAATCTAAGATCTATTGTGAGATTTGATGAGGGATTTTGATGTATCTTGTTAGAGGATGTTACCAAGTGTTGGTGGGTGGAATTATATTGGTTTTCTTACATGCTTTCATCCTTGAATTGCATGATTTTGAACTGGCATTACACACTCGCCAAGTATTTGATAAAATGTCCGGTTAAGTGTTTTTTGAGTTATTGAAGGTATATTACATGGCTTATGAGTTAAGTGAATTTATGATGGTGAAAGGAAAGTGTGTGTGTGTGTGTGTGTATATATATGTGTGTGTGTGTGTGTTGAATTCATGTAAAGTATCTACAATGTTGCAAGTTGAACACCTTGTTGAGAGGATGTCATGCCTCAATCACCTTGTTGAGAGGGTGCCATATCTCAATCACCTTGATAAGGGGGTGTCAAGCCTCGGTTGCCTTATTGAGGGGGTGTCAAGTCTCAATCACCTTGTCGAGGGGGTGCCAAGCCTCGGTTGCTTTATTGATAGGCTACCAAGCCTCGATCATCTTGTCGAGGGATGGTATGCCGATACTACCAATTAAACGGTATATACCTCGATCACCTTTCAAGGGGATGGTATGACTTGGGGTTCGAGTAATAGTTTGCTTGTTCTATGATGATGGTCTATCCCTGCATGTGTAATATGTTCTATATAAGCATGTTCTACTTCAAACATTGATCATACATGCCATGTTGTTATTACTCTTATCCCTTGTCTATTATTATGCATTTTGAGTATGTTGTCTATCTATTGTTGCATTGCATCCTACATACTTAGTACATTCAAACGTATTAACGCATACTCTATGCCTACATGATGTTATCATGTAAGAACCAGAGATCCATTTGATTATCCTCCCCCTTCACGTTGTTGCTATTATCTCTTGAAGTAAGCTTTGATGAGTCCTCAACTCCAAGGACAATATTTATTGATTTCGTGCTATGTAAAGATTCTTTTCTTTTGTTGGATACTTATGACTATGAGGGTGAGCCCAGAAGGTGTCGTGGCCTCCACTCAATTCCATGTTTAGAGATATTGTTGGACAAGTGATGTAACTATGTTTTGAGCTTTGACTCTTCTATGTTATTCATGTATTAAACTCTTTCCCTTAGTCCTGAATCCCCTTATTTATGTCTATGTTGTTGATATCTTGCTTCCGCGATTAAGGATGTGTGTATGATATGTTAAGAGGCTTATTTGGGGTTCCTTCGGGTTCCCCATTTGCTGTGTCACGTCTAGTCCCTAGTTTGGGTCATGATAAACTTGATATCAAAGTACTAGGTTGTCAATGGTCCCCGAAATCTAATACACCGCGTTAATTAGGGTCTTATTCATGATTGTGAAGCGCGCCACGACTATGAGTAAGGGGCTATGAGGCATTTTAGGAAATTTTTCACTTATTCATGCTCTATATCGTGCCTTAATTGTAAAGTAAGGTTTTTCCTCTAATGATTTTCTTTGCTCTTCTAGTTGTTGATCATGCCACTACAAAGAGGAAGACCAAGGAGGGGTCATGCACCTATGGGGCAACCGGCTTGTCCCGCCCCTCAAGCTCCTCAAGATGGAGGGGCTATCGAGATTGAGCTCCAGAATGCTATCACCATGTTAGCCCAAGCCATGGCCAACCAAATCAACTAAGAGGCCCAAGCCTCTCATGCTATCACTCTAGTCTCAAAGGTAAAGGACTTCACTAGAATGAGTCCATCGGAGTTCCATGGGTCTAAAGTGGATGAGGATCCCCAAGAGTATAAGGTTGACAATCGAGCTCAAGGTGTGGGGGTCCTTATAGGGAGTTTGGTAGAATTGGTTAGGTGGCCTATGAATTAGAGTTTTCCATTGGTATGAATATGCTTCGTCCGATCTTCCATGTGTCTATACTGAGGTGGTGTGTTGTGACCCAAGTACTATGGTGTCTTTAGAGGTTGTGGATGTGACAAGGATGATTTGGCCTATGAAGGGATCCCAGTGGAGACTTTGGATGGACAAGTGAGAAGGTTGAGGAACAAAGATGTAACATCTGTCAAAGTCATTTATGAGAAATAACAAGTTAAAGGTGTCACTAGGGAAGCCAAAGCGGACATGTAGAAGCGATACCATACCTCTTTCACTCTATTCAAGCCTAAGATAACAATTAAATCCTTTATATATTTCAAGTCTTAAGTTTCAGCCCCTGTGTCATTTGCATGCATTCATGTTTATTGTTGACAAGTTATGGTGATTTTGACATTCATGTTGAGATTTTGAAAATGATGTTAAAGTGCATTTGTTGCATTCATGTTGGGCTGGAATCTTATAATTACTTCTCTTATGTACATTTCATTGACATTAGGGGACGAATGTTCCCAAGGAAGAGATATTGAAATGACCCAAAAAAGTGCCCAAAATGTGCCTTAGAAATGTCCATAATAATAATTTCCATATATCTCAAAATTCATACGTGATATCAAAATTTCAACTTCATATTCTTGTTCAAGGGAAAAATTGAGTGGGAAATGGATCCAACCCGAAGTTTAAAAGACCCGTAGCAAAAATTAATTTTTCACAAATTTTCGAATTCCAATAGCTATCCGCGACAACTCTGCGATGTGGATCTGTCGGTGAGTTGTGTAAAATTCCACTAAGTCCAAACGTACTTCGAAAGGATATTTGAAATTCATTCGGAATCTCGTACATTCAAATCGTATATGTTATCATACTAATTTTGATATTTCAGACTCAATGAAAATATCAAAACACATATTTGAGATCTCGTTAATGCAAAACTCATTTAGTCGCAAATAAATTAACTTAAGGTTGGAAAAGATCAAAACGCCCTCGGTGCTCTTGAAAAAGTAAGCCAAATCTCATCATTGGCCTAAAATCAGCTCCTGAGTTATTGAAAATCCATTTCGAATGTCCGACCTTTGAATGTTGACCAAAGTCAACTTTTGATCCAAAATACTTAAACTTCTAACTTAATACCTCAAATTCATGAACTAACTCCAAAACAAAAAACAATGACATTTCTAGATAAAATAACACATTCTTGAGATGATAGAACTGATGAAATTTCATTTTGGGACTCATAGCTTTTATTCGTACAAGAAATCACTTTTGAATAATTTAAGCATTCAAAAATTTCAATATTTCTCAATTTCTCAAATAAAAAGGTTCCAGTTTCATGTCTTAAATGTGTTGTTATATTCTTTAGCAATAACGTAACATGGGCCCTTCCCTTATGTTTATAATGTCTCCATGAGGTTTTGAGTGTCAGGAACATTACTGATCCTGCAACCTAACTATGTCAGATGGTATAGTAAGAGTAGTATCAATACAAACAACACATACTGATAGCTTCATCAGTTAACTTGCTATCCACCACATAATAGAAGCAATCAACTAGAAAAAAACATAGAAATACCCTTATACAACCTTTATATGCAAACTCTGGCCACCCCAGTTACTTGAAACACCACTAATACAAATGATACAATGTCCGCCTTTTATTTTTATGCCAATTTTAATATAGATAAAGGTTTAAATCTTCTATCACTCATAGAAGGGTTTTGAATTCATGTCACTCCTAAGTCTATTTGACCAACCTATCACTGTTCCTCAAGCTCTCATGCCAACTCTTAGCTTGGAATATTTAGTTACTCACAAAGGTCAAGATTAGGACAGTCCAACGCATCTACACATACTTGCCCACTACAGCAGGACCCAACCTGTATAGCAAGATTCCACCTATCAAGGTGGCATGCACAGAGACAGAGACTTAAAATACTATCTCAAAGTCCATCTAACTTCCTACTCTCACCTCGTCCTCATAGCAATGATCTAGCCCTTAAACACACAGTATACCTAAGCAAGGTTCACTAACCGTCTTGAACCGAACTCCCTATGCAAGCTATAACCTAGTCACTTCATCACTACGTTTACCTCCCCACATCTTACTTTGCCAACCCCTCATGCCTAGGGTTTGGGGAACATCTAACAACAATAATGTGGTAAGCCCACACATATACAAAAATACATTAGCAAATTACCATTTATGATCAATCTAGAGTTCACAATATTAATCTTAATGCAAAAGTCAAAGATTGTCCCTCATAAGACTTATACCCAAATTATTGGTGTGTTAGAATGACGCCCATTTTTGTAGTTAATGTGTCAGCATGACACTCTATCCAGTATGTACCAGTATCTTGATCTAATTATTAGTCTATCGGTGTGACATCTAATTTAATATATATCAACATAATACCCGATCTAGCATGTATCGGCATGATACGTAGTCCAACAATCATAATCACAATTACAATCATTGTGAATGATGTACACACTTGCACAATCAAGTAATATCCATTTCCTTAGTTCATCTCGTATTTTCCTATTCACATATATATGTAGGTAATACTAGCAATGCATTTCTCACGCACCGAGAGGGTACCCTTCACCTGGCTGGCACTCAGAGGCTATTGCTAGTTCCCAAGCAAAATACTTAGCTTCATTACACTCACTCAGTCAACATATTTAACAAATCAATGAAAGACTATGATAATAAAAGATGGACAATCTAAATATATAAAAGTCAAGTCAACTCTATAAGACTAGTATGGAATAAACTAGTCCAAAATAAATATTCAACTCAAAACATATCACGCTCTAATCTATGAAGTCTCTACCAACTATTCAACGGTGCCAATGGCGGACCCATGGCTATCTCAAATCAAGATAAGCAAATCTAAAGTCTAACTCTAGAAGCTAGATGAAAATATACATGAGAATTCTCTGGAAGTAGGGAAGGGCTCACTAACTCAGCTGAGTGTAATATATCCTCAATGGTATGCTTGTTGATGATCTGTAGTACTTGTCTTGCATATAAAATGATGCAGTCAAATGGATGTCAGTACGTGGAATGTACGAGTATGTAAAATAGCTAAATGAAATAGATATAGGTAGAACAATAATCAGCAAAAAATACTCAATAAAAAATGTCAAATATCTATCCAAAACAAGAATAAAGAGTAGATAATGACTTAGCATAGATAATCAAATCATTCCAGTCAATCCAATCAAATCAGAGTACTATTAGTATAGAACTTTTATGAGAGTTTCTCTTATCCGACAATTATAAGTGAGTGATCATATAATAATCCTACTGAAGTTGCTATAGCTGTTCAATACCTCACCGGGGTAAGAATAAATCGGCTCCATAGTGGATACGGCAGTCGTGTCCTCTATTATTTCAGAACGAGGAAACATTCACCTTAACAGTTATATCCTTTCCTATGTTTGACGACATAGTTAATGAGTTCAAATTGGAATTACTTTCACTCAATTTGATGCTCGGTACTCCTCCCAATACTCAATGCTCATAAACTATCAACTGAATCAATCCAATCAATGAGTCTCATAAGGACTCATATCAATCCATCAACCTTTCAAGAGTGAATTAATCAATCACATTGGAGGACTTTCAGTTTAAACCAATCTTTTAGAGTTCAATCAGGAAGACTTTTAGGACCATCAAGTTCTATCAACCTATCGTCATGCTCACATCAAGGTCACAATCATTATTCTCAAATCGAGGCTCTAGACTCAATCCCTAGGTTCATTCATGCAATATTTTATAAAATAACATATAGGATTTATGTAATAACTCATGAAAAGCATTTAATCCAAAAAATTCAAGTACATGATGATCATCAATGTAGAAAAATACATAGAATGTATATAAGTTACAAGAAAACATTTATGAAGAACATGCACAAAGGTCAACACTTTCACAATTTCTCTATTGCCATCGAAAGGGGCACATGAGAGGATAATCCCATGGTTTAGGTTAGCCTTACAAACCTGGGATAGAGATAGATAGTCAAATTTGCAAAAACTTGGCCTCAGTCCTCTTGAACCTTAGTCTCATCTTTTCTCCTTATCCCTAATTCTTAAGATGAATAGCGTAATTGATTGAAAATTCAAGCTTAGAAATTGATATAGGGTTGAAAACGACTTCAAAACGACATGTTTAGTCTAGGATGGATGGTAAAAAGACTAGAATGTCCTTTCTTTTAAAACTAAATGTCACGTACCATAATGAGGCAAGTCTGCAATGTGGACTTGTTGTGCTTTAATTTATTTTTTGACGAAAAACATAAAACACATTGAAAAGTTATTTTTCAATAAAAAATACACATAAATCTCATTTGTCAAATGCATTTTATGTGGAATGTTTCATAAATTGCTTTCCGATTAATTTTCTGATCCTGTAGACAATAATATGACCAAAATTAAGTGCAAGTCCATGACAAGTCCATGATGCGGACATGTCACGCACTTTTCTGGTATTGCATTTTCGTTTCAAAAAATTATCTTTTGATCCGGTTTCTCTAAAAATCAACCAGGACCATTTTTCTATACAATTTTTTATGTTAATCACACTTTTGGCCTCAAATTTACCAACGAAGTTTAGGGAGACACGTTATGCGGACGTCTCTTATCTAGAGTTATTTTGATAATTTTACTAGGTGTTACAATATTTAACTAGCACTATAACACAAACAGAAAAACAAGTCATCAGCTACGCAATTATCCATGTATGTTTATATTATCGTCTGGTGATGGACCACTCAATAAGCACATATTTTTCAAAGATTCCAACAAGACTCAGGTTCTTGCTTAACTCTAGTATATCCTTTACACATAACCTTACTAGTATAACTATCAAAACAGGCCAGCCCAGCCCCACCCAATCCAAGCCTTGTGAGCCAAGAAATTTGGAGGTTTGGGACAGGCTGGCCCTTCATTTGGAAGGGCCTTGAAATGGCCAGCCCAACCCAACCCTAGTAGGGCCACGGGTTGGGGCGGATCAGCCCTTCTCTTTTTGAAAAAATAATTTTTTTCTATTCAATCTAAATTTAAACTTGAAATACCATCAACATATTAAATTTTAGACATGTCTAACAAAATTATATAAAAGAATATAATAATTACAATCATAATTTGCATTATACATATGATTAGTGGTGGTTTTAGTTATAATCGATCTCATATCTGAAATATATAACATCAAGAAACGAGAAGATTTTCAAATTAAATATAACAAACAATGATCATATTTGAGTCATCCTATGACTAAAGAAAAAAATAATCATTTTTAACAAATAAATAAGTAAAGAGAATTTGAAAAAATAATCTTTTAAACTAAAAAATAGTTACGACTTATGACTTTAGTTATTTTAATTCAAAGCAGATAATTATTTTGGCCCATGGACAACACCAGCCCCACCTCAGTCAAGCCTCAAGGGTCAGGGGCTTAGTTGGGCTGAGTTTGTAAGCCCTGGTTCTAAATGGGCTTGAAAAATCATATCCCAACTCTATCCCAATAATGAATCGGGCTGGGCTGGCCCCCATGGACTAAGCCCATTTTGACGGCTCTACTTACTAGGATCATCAATCAACTGGACCAAGAATATTAAGAATAACACTCAAGAACTAGATTATCATCACTAATCAATAGAATAACTATACCTGCATAACATATCCCTGTCCTGACTGCAATAAATAACACATTAGTTATCCAAACTTCGTGTTCGAAGGCCTAAGTATGATCTCTCTCATCAATTTAAGTCATATTATGTCTGGGGAAAGCATGTTTATAAATATTTAGTCAAGAAAATCAGGCCTACTTGGGGGCCAAGCAAACGTTGAAAGAGGATAGCTTCACTCCTAATTTTCAATGAGTGAAACAATGGATGTAGATTTGAAATTTGTGGTCTACGGCCTTTCTTGCACTATAAATCTCCTTCTCCTTTCTTTCTAAGCCCAGAGAAGATTTTTAAGAGTTTCTAGGGTGATTCTTACCTGTCTTAATATTACAAGGAAGAGGGAGAAAAATAAGAATTTGCATTTTTTAATTTTATCATGTCCATTCCGCTATAGCAAATCCCATCCCGCCATGGCGTGCCGCTTTAGCAGAATTATTTCAACTGTGAAGGGATGGTGCCAATCCAAAGTTACTTAGATCTCAAAATTTTTGCTACATCTAATTAACAACGATTCGAATCATTACAAATACTATTTCAGATTTAAAAATAAATTATACAAAGAGCAACCTAAAACAAAAAAAACGAAAAAGTTGTTCATTGATATATTGTTAAGTATTATCTGTCATTACTTTTTAATAAAAGAATATCACAAATACAAAAATTACGAAGGTGTTTTTTATAATGTTCAATTTTTATTGAGTCCTAAATATTGAAACTTTCTATCTGAATAAGGAATGATGTAAGAATCAACTTTTTCGTCAATTCTAACGTACTATATATTTAGAGATCTTACAATTGTCTACAACTTCAATACAATATTACTAAATACAGTACCAAACCAAAGTTTGATTTACCGATTATCGAACCAAAATCTTAAAATCTTAAATGAGCGGGAGCCTTTTGAGGCACTGGGGTATGTTGTTGTTGTTGTTGTTGTTGTTGTTGTTACTTCCAACAACCAATTACTGAAATTGAAATTTGAAAATCCTCTGTCGAATACTGAACACTAATCCCTACTCCTTACTATTTATTTTATTTTAACAGTCGTTTTTCTAGTTCTTCTTTCCATATAATTTAAGTTTCTTTAATTTTTTTAAAATTTATTTTAGGAGTCAATATTATACTGATATTAAATAAAAATTAAAATTTAAGAAAAAAGATGAGAAAATGACTTTATCTAAAATGAAATCATTTAATGAAGAATAAAAAGTTCAAACTACATTATCAAGGAACTTCATGCTTTTAATATGTAGTAAAGATAGATAAATAGATACATTGATTATATAAAAAGAATACTTTTACACTCAATATATATGTGTATAATTAAGTCAAATTTAAATACAATTAAATAATATATCCTTACATCAGAGTAGGGGTGTTCAAAATCCGGTTGGTTCGAATTTTTTAAATACCTGTACCACCCCGTAATCACCCAAATACCCCAACAAAGTAATCGTGAGCATAACGCGTCTTCCCAAGATCCAATAAAAATTCGAGATCGGATTTGCGATCAACGCGAAAAATTGAGTGGTAAAACGGTCTCAACCTGATTTTAGAGAAATTGGATTGAAAAATAATTTTCGCTAATTAATTCTGGGACAGTGAGAGTGCGCTCCTAGGGTGCGACGGGCCTGGAGCGCGGAATCACACTTATGTTTTTTTTATTTTTGACTGTAAATTGAAAGAAACGAAATTTCGCAAAAAAACACATGTTCGCGCCCCTGGTGCAACGCGGACATATTGTTGTGAAGTGAAAATTTTTATTTCTTTTATTAGAAGGGCGTTTTGGTCATTACTCATCCTATTCTAAGTCCAAAAAAGTATTTAAAGGTCGTTTATATTTGATTAAGGGTTTCAAGACCCATTATTCTCTAATTCTAAGTGTGTATCCTTGAGAGAGGAAGAAGAGAGGGCTTGAAGATTCAGGACTGGGGTCAATTCCTTGAAGACCATTAAGTTGTTCTTCATTCCAGTTATGTAAGGCTATCCAAAAACATGTTATTGTTCTCTCATGTGCCCCATTGATTGTAGTAATGTCCATAGTTGAAGGTGATTAGTCTTATATGTGAAATTCTTGAATATCTCAGTGGAAATTATACTTATACTATATATTTTCTTAGATTGATGATCATCATAAACTTAATTTACTGTTTAAATAGCTTTCTTGAATTACTACATGAAACTCAACATGGTTCCTTTGTTAAAGACTACAATAATGAATTTAGGGGTTGATGTCTAGAGCCTTGACGATATATTTGTGCTTGTGTTGTGGTTTGAGTCATGAGCCGAATGTATTGATGGTTGATGTTGATGAAATTGATACCCTTAGAGTCTTAGAAAGTCGAATTTAATCTAAAAGGGATGTTCCTAACTTCATTAGTTGATAGATGATGAGATAAGTTGATGTACCTTGTTAAAAGAGACCAAATGACTTGATGTTTGATGTCTTATGAGTATGTTGAGTCCTGGAAGGAGTATTGAACACCAAAATAAATAAAAGTGAGTCTCACTCGCACTCATTAACTATATAGCCAGCATAGAAAAGGATTGGACCATGAAAAATGGATGTTTCCTCAATCCCAAAAGAGGACTTGACAGATTTATAGATCAATTGACAGAACAGACTCATCCTATACCCCGATAAGGTACTGGATGGATGTGGAAATGACATAGCTTTATTATATCATCATACATAGCTTTATTGTATCATCATCGTCTAATAGGTAATGGTTGTCAGTTAGAGAAACTCCTAGATAGGTTCCATCTTGATAGTACTCTGATATTGATGTGATGGTATGAGTCGTAACTAGTGTTGATATAATGGTGTCTATTCCTTACTCGAAGACGAGATGAGTATCTAATGAGTTGATATTATTCTATATTATTCTACCTCTACTATTTACTTTTAGCCTATTTACATACCGTACATTCCACGTACTGATGCCATTTGGCTCTGTATCGTTTCATGACTTCAGCAGACAAAAGACTTCAGCAGACGATTAGTCGAGGATCAGAGATTCCTAGCTCCAGAGACTTGGTGAGTCCTTCCCTATATTCAGAGGATGTCTTTTATTTCATTTTCTTACGTTATAAGTTATTTTGAGTTTCTGGCAGCCATAGCCTATCATAGTACCATCTTAGACATATAGAGATAGAGGCTTCATAGACACAGAGAGATGATGTTTTGATGTTGGTGTCTTTCCCCCTTCTAAATTGAGTTCCTTTAATACTATGTTATGTGGTGGATGTTAATGACTAGTCTTGTGGCCTATGGCCCTTATTCCTGACGTAGATGTGATGGGAGAGCTTGGCCTGCTTTTATTTGATTTTTAATTCTAATGTCTTCCACTGATGTATGATTGAATAGATGTGGTGAGACCAGGTGGGTTGCTCGGGCGCTAGCAATAGTATTTGAGTGCCAGTTACGCCTAGGGTACCCTCTCGAGGCCTGACAAACTTGGTATCAGAGTATAGAGTTTGAGTGTCCTAGGGAGTTTATGAAACATGTCTAGTAGAGTCTTGTTTATGGGTGTGTTGTGCACCACACTTCATAAACACGAGGCTATAGGACATTAGGAAGTGTTACCCTTCTTCTATGATCTGAGTTCATGTGGTAGAGTTTAACTCTATGAAGATCTTGTTCTAATTCATGCGTGACATG
Organism: Solanum ossicruentum; assembly: GCA_025774065.1. Taxonomy (NCBI): domain Eukaryota; kingdom Viridiplantae; phylum Streptophyta; class Magnoliopsida; order Solanales; family Solanaceae; genus Solanum; species Solanum ossicruentum. Next base: position 12,627 of record JAOTQR010102104.1, on the reverse strand, counting down.
TTTGTAGAATAAGCCTCCAAAACGAACTGCTGCTCAGAGAGAAACGTCATCCCCAACTGCTTAGAAATCTAAACCAGAGGTCCCTACTTAGACAAGGACGAGGGGACGGGTTGACCTGCCAGGACTACTAAAGTCCCCCCAGGCACCCCTGCATAGCCACAGTCAGCCCCCATCTCATAGGCGGAGTTTAGGGAGCCATTACCATGCTTACTCAGCTAGTGGCCTCCAAGGGTAATAGTTGAAGTCCTCAGGCTCATAATTCCAACTCACAGGAGTCCATAGCTGCTACCAGGATCAGAGACTTCCTACGGATGAACCCACCAGTCTATATGGGGTCAAAGGTAGAGGAGGATCGGTAAAACTTCATTGACGAGATGTGTAAGGTGTTGAGGACCATGCATGCCAATGAGATTGAATGAGTTGAGTTTTCATCCTACCAGCTGAAATATGTTGCAAATGTATAGTACAACTAATGGGAGGACAGTAGAGGTGAAGATGTTGAGCCTGCAAAGTGGCATGAGTTTGAGGCTACTCTCCTTGATCGTTTCTTTCCCCAAGAGTTGAGGGAGGCAAAGGTTGCGGAGTTCATGAACTTAAAACAAGGGGCATGATCGTTAAGAAGTACAACCTCAAATTCATTAAGCTAGCCAGATATGCTCTGGAGATGGCCTAATACATGAGGGCAAGGATGAGGATGTTTGTATGTGGGTTGGGCAGACATGTGAAAAAGGAATGCAAGGCAGCGTTGTTGATCCCTGGTATGGAGATTTCTAGGATTATGGCATATGCCCAGCAAACTGGGGAAGATAAAAAGAGAGTCAGAGAAGGTAGATGAGCAGGAAAGCAAAATCAGCAGGGCATGAGCCTAGCCAGCTGATATAGAATAAGGGTGATAAATCCTACTTCTAGAAGAGTTCTTCTCATTATGCACCCTCTGCAGCAAGCGAACCTGTCCAACACAACATGTATGATTAGAAGTCTTATGGTTTCCAGAATTATAGGGTCTAGGGTTCTCAATCCCAAGCTAGTGTGATCCAAGGTGCACAAGGAAAACCATCCTGTGATAAGTATGGTAAACTCTATCTTAGTGATTTCGCTTGACCAAGGATGTTTTCTACTTAGGTGGGCAGGCTGGTCACTTTCAGTATGATTGCTCAAAGAGGAGATGAGGTGAAGGAAGAAATAGAGCACAATCCACTGCAGCAATCCCAGCTGACAGTCATCAGAGGGTAATTACTACGGGTGCGGGAGGCGGGACAAACTGTCTTTATGGTATGGGTAATTGTCAGGATTGAAAGGCAGCACCAGATATTGTTATGGGTATGCTTTAAGTCTTTACCTGTGATTGTTGTGCATTGCTTGACCCGGGTGCCACTTTGTCTTTTGTAACTCCCTATGTGGCTGGCAAATTTGGGATCCTTTCAAAGTATTTGCTTAAACCTTTCTCTGTTCATTCCTACTGGTAAGTTTATCATAGCTGAGAGGGTTTACAGGGATTGTGTAGTATCTATTTATCATATAGGTACCCAGGCTGACTTGGTAGAGTTAGAGATGGTCGACTTTGATATGATCCTTGGCAAGGATTAGCTTCATGCTTGTTATGCCTCCGCTGATTTTAGGACTTGGATTGTCAAATTTTAATTCCCTAATGAACCTGTCGTAGAGTGGAAAAGGAGTTCTGTCACCTAAGGGCAAGTTTATCTCCTATCTTAGAGCCATAAAGCTAATCTCTAAAGGGTGTATCTACCACCTCATGCGAGTCAAGTCAGATGATGTTGAGTCCCTCACTTTAGAGTCAGTCCTAATCTTAAATAAGTTCCCGAAAATGTTCCCCAAAGATCTGCCTAGAGTCCCTCCTGATAGGGAGATTGACTTTGGGATTAATGTTCTCCTCAATACTCAGCCTGTCTCAATTCCACCTTATAGGATGTCCCATGCTGAATTAAAGGAATTGAAAAAGCAATTGAAGGACTTACTAGAAAAAGGTTTCAAAAGACCTGGTCTTTCTCCTGGGGATGCTCCCTTCCTATTCGTGCATAAGAAAGATGGGTCTCTAAGAATGTGCATAGACTATAGGAAACTGAATAAGGTCACAAGAAAGAATAAGTATCCTCTCCCTAGGATAGATGATTTGTTTGACCAACTTTAGGGTGCCTCTTATTTCTCAAAGATAGAGCTTTGGTCGGGCTACCATCAGTTGAAAGTAAGGTAATATGACATTTCTAAGACATCCTTTAGGACAAGGTATGGCCATTTTGAGTTCTTGCTCATGCCATTTGGGTTGACTAATGCAGCTGCAGCTTTTATGGACTTGATAAACAGAGTATTCAGATCGTACCTCGACATATTCGTGATTACATTTATTGATGATATCCTGGTATATTCTAAGGATCAAGAAGAGAATGCTAAAGATCTTACAGTGGTTTTACAAACTCTCAAAGACCATGAATTGTACACAAAGTTTTCGAAGTGTGAGTTCTGGCTCAAGTCTGTGGCCTTGCTAGGTCATGTTGTCTCAGGTGACGATTTTCGAGTGGATGCCCAAACGATTAAAGTGGTTAAGAACTAGCTCAGACCGACCTCTCCTATGGATATACAGAGTTTCTTGGGGTTGGCAGGCTACTACCATAGATTCATTGAGGAGTTTTTTCCCTTGTTTGCACATTGACCAAGCTAAGTCAGAAAATGGTCAAGTTTCAGTAGTCCGATGAATGTGAAAAGAGTTTTCAAGATTTAAAGACTAGATTGACTATAACACCAGTTTTGACCTTTCCCAAGGGGATAAAGGACTTTTTGATATACTGTGATACATCCAGAGTTGGGTTAGGCTATTTGCTGATGCAGAGAGGGAAGGTGATAGCCTATGCTTCCAGATAACTTAAGATTCATGAGAAAAACTATCAGACTCATGATCTTGAGTTGGCAGTAGTGGTAGTCACTCTTAAGATCTGGCACCACAACCTATACGGAGTGCAAATGGACGTGTTCACTAACCACAAGAGCTTGCAATATGTCTTCAATCAGAAAGAGCTCAACCTACGACAAAGGAGTTGGTTGGAGTTGCTCAAGGATGATGACATGAGCATTCTCTACCACCCAAATAAGGCTAACATTGTTGTTGATGCTCTTAGCAGGTTGTCTATGGGTAGCATTGCCCACGCAGAGGATGGGAAGAAAGACTTGGCTAAGGAAGTGCATAGATTGGCCCAATTGGAGTACAACTTGAGGCGAATAATGAAGGCGCGGTCAATGTTTAGAATGGGTCTACTTCATCCTTGGTATCAGAGGTGAAGGAAAATCAAGACCAAGACCCTGTCTTGTTCCAATTGAAAGAAGTTGTTCACAAGCAAAAGGTCATGGTTTTCTCCAAAGGGGGAGATAGGGTGTTGAGATACTAGGGTAGATTGTGTGTGCCCAATGTTGATGGTGTTCGAGAAAGAATCATAGCAGAAGCTTATAGCTCCTGATATTCTATCCATCCTGGATCCACCAAGATGTACCACAACTTGAGAGAAGTCCATTGGTGGAATGGAATGAAGAAGGACATTGCTGAATTTGTCTCTAAGTATCCCAATTGTCAACAGGTCAAGGTTTAACATCAAAGGCCTTGCAAGTTGGCTCAGAACTTTTGAATTCCAAAGTAGAAATGGGAGATGATCAACTTGGATTTCATTACCGGGTTAACAAGGTCCAGAAAGCAACACGACTCAATATGGGTGATCACAAATAGGATGACTAAATTAACCCACTTCTTGGCAGTCAATACAACAAATACGGCTGAAGAATATGCCTGATTATACATTCGTGAAATCGTGAGGTTGCATGGAATTCTCTTGTCTATTATCTTAGATAGAAGAGCTCAATTCACCTCCCAATTTTGAAGATTTTTAGAAGGGATTGGGTACAAACATAAATCTGAGCACAGCCTTCCACTCTCAGGTAGATGGTCAAGCAGAGCGCACCATTCAGACATTAGAGGATATGTTAAGGGCTTACATTCTTGACCCTATGGGGAATTGGCAAGACCACTTGCCATTGATCGAATTCGCTTACAACAATAGTTATCATGCAAGTATCCAGTTGGCCCCTTATGAAGCTTTTTATGGGAGGAGGTATAGATCATCGATGTGGGTGGTTTGAAGCTGGTGAAGCTGAATTGATTGGACCTGATCTTGTCCACCAGTCCATGGAGAAGGTGAAGGTTATTAGAGAGAGGTAAAAGACTGCATAGAGTCACCAAAAATCCTATACTGGTGTGAGAATAAGGGATTTGGAAGTTCAGATGATTGGGTGCACTTGAAGGTATCACCTATGAAAGGCGTCATGAGGTTCGGGAAGAAAGGAAAGTTAAGTTCACACTATATCTGATATGTTGTCAAAATACAGTACATTTGATGCCTAAAATAAGGGATTTTGCAAGTTATTAATGCACTTTTTATGGTTTTATATGTTTTTTTTATTTTTGCAGAAAATACATGTTGTCTTAATCTTTGAGAAAAGTAGCAGCTTTTGTTGAATTTGAGGACCTACGAGACCCACTACGAGTTATAGCCTAAGCTACGAGTCGTAAGGGATGGCTGTAGTGATTAATAGCTTCCAAAAATCAAATCTGAGAATCAATTGAAGTTCAGTCATATGAGCCCAGGGTACGAGTCATAGACCAGACAATGACTAGTAGTATGGATTATAGCAGTTAAATCCAAAACGCCAAGTGATGACTACAAATGCCCAATTACGCCTCGTAGGTCACCCTACGAGTCGTGCCTACGAATTTTAATTGCTGCCAACCAAACTTTTCTTATTTATTTTAAGGTCTTTTTTGTAAATAGTATGAATAGTTTATGTTAGGGTTTTTAAGAAGGAGATTGTAGATTATTCCAAGAATATTGTAGAGAGCTTTTTCTAAGGTTTAGTGTAGTTACTTAGGGTTTTACTTTGAAGACCCAATTTGGGGATTTGAAATCACTTGTAATTCAACTCCACTATTCAAGCTTGTGATTTCAATATCAAAGTGGTTTTTGTTCTTCATTTTCTTTGGGTAATTTCTCAACCATGTTTATTCTATTCATTGTTTGTGATTTTTCCCTGGCTATGAATAGTTAAACCCCCACAACTTAGGGTTGTGGGAACTATGAGTAGCTAGCTTCTAATAACCAGAATTATTTGCATTTCTTTGATTGGGCATTTGTATGTATTGTTCATTTTCCTTCGAAATGTTTGTTGTTTGGTGGTGGCCAACACCAAATCCCGCCTAGTGTCATGATCTCGACCAAGGTAGTGATGAATAGAAAAAGGAAATGAATGATAGGATTCGATTAATGTGTTTTCGTCTAATCAACCAAATTCGACCAAGGAGAGGTTGACTGGGACAATGGGTAATAGTTAGTTGGCACACCATATTTCTGACCAAGCATCATGGTGAAATTTGACCTTCATTTTTATAAGAGGGCCGGAAGAACCTAAGTTATCATCCTGCATGCAATATCTCAATTAGGTTTGTATTATTCGGGGTATTTGAGTTAGCGAGTCATGGGGAACACAATACCCAAGTTGCTCCTCAAATTGATTGTCTTTTCGTGATTATTAGTATAGTTTTTATAGTTATTTCACTCCAATTTGCAAACCCTCCGCCTTCCATCTAGAGAATATAGTCGATTGGTACTTGAAATGATCGTTGGTAAGTCAATTTGGTCAAATCCCGTATTTCCTGTGCATTCAACCCTAACATCTGGTTAGGTTTATACTTAATAGCGACAGCTTTACTATTGGAGCATGAACATCTTTATGGCGTTGTTGGCAGGGGATGCGTCTAGGTTTTAGACTTGATTTCACTAACAATTAATTCAAGTGTTAATTCTATATTCTCTTGTATTTGACTTTTGTTTTGTTTTTTATTGATTGGTTCATATTGCAAGGTGTATTAGGTTTATATGCCCAACACAAGGAGCCGAGGCAATCCCTTAGTTCTAATCAACTTAGAAATCCACCGAATTGCAAGAAGAATGGCCCAAGAAAATGAGGACATCACGATTGATGAAGCTATTGGTAAACATGATGAAGATGTGGGTAGAGATGAAAACCCACCTCAAAGGGAGAATAGACCACAACATAGGGATTTCAATGAAAATGCATATAGTTGGAATCAATATAGGTTAAATCCTATAGCCATGGATGCCACAAGAGCGATAGTGTTGCCACCGCCACCGGCGGGCACTAAGTTCACTATGTCTAGTGGTCTCCTACAAATGCTTCAAAATTGTGGTTTGTTTACGGGGCTACCTTCGGAGGATCCACATAGTCATCTCTATAATGTTGCATTTGTTTGCAAGAATGTGATGGGTACACAAAATATTCAATGGATATGTTTAGTTTAAGTGTATTCCTTTTATCTCTGACTGGAAATGCGGTATTATGGTTGTTAGAACTCCCACAAAGTTCGATCACTAGTTGGGCAGAGTTACAAAGAGCCTTTTTAGAGAGGTATTTTTTTAGGTCCAAAAAGCTTAAACTCAAAGATCAAATCTACAACTTCGAGCAATTACCGGGTGATTCGATTAGTACAACATGGGAGAGGTTCACCAAGTTCTTGAGGATGGTTCCAGATCATAAAATTCTTGATGATTCCTTGGTGGAGATCTTTTATCGGGCTCTTGACGAGAATAGTCAAGCTTGTGTCGATACCATTATGAGAAGCATATTTCTTGATCAAACTTTTGTATAAATCGCCAAAAGAATGAAGAAAGTAGTCAAAACAAATAGAGCACGGGGCCCAAGAGAGAGAGGTGCTACAAAGACCTCATATGCAGTGAACACTAATACTGAGCTAGCAAAGGTAAATAAGGAGATCATGCGACAACTTGCTCAATTTCGCATAAGTATGGATTTGGTTTTGAAGCAAAACCAAGCAAGTGTTTATGCAGTGACTAACCAACTTCCAAAGGCACACATGTATGAAGAATCCTTTTTTGATAAAGATATTTGTTATGTGAGCAATCAAGCGACGGTTTTTCGAAACAATGCACAAGGGTCCAACTCGGACTATTGGCGATAAGGTTCCAAAAATCAAGGTCAAAACTATAATAAGAGGGTGCGTATAGAGATAACCATGGTGGCTATTATGAAAGAGAAAGAGTACCTGAAATGACCCCAAAAAGTTCCCAAAAACTGGTCTCGAAATGCCCAAAATTTTAACTTTTATATATCTCAAAATCTGTTTATTATTTCAAAATTCTGACTTCGTATTTGTGATTAGGGGGTCAAAATTAGATGAAAAGGGTCCAACCTCAATTTACGAGCGAAAAATTAGCAATTATAATTTTTTGAGTGGCAATTTCCAGAGAGAAATCCACGCCCCTGGCGCGATGCACCAAGGGCACAGTCTTGTGTAATTTCTCCTCTGCGTATTCTCCGTGATACGAAGAGGTGTATTTTTCGTGGCAGTGTTTTTCCTGTGCGGTCCATTTATTCTAAATGTTGGGCTCAAGTTTTCCCAAATATGTTTTTATCTATACTTAGTCAAATTTTACCCTTATATCATCATAAACATTTCCTAATACTCCCCAAAACACTTAGCCATATTTTCACTTCAAAATTCAAGACTCAAAATCCTCATCCAGAATTAAAGATTCTCTTCAAGCTTCAAACCTCCATTTTCAAACTTCATCAAGAACTTCCCCAAAGCTAAGGTATCTGGTGTTGAATCATTGGGTCCTTTCACCCATGGTGCCTAAGCCTATTTTTTACTAATGTTGCATGATTTAAAATTGATTTCACATGCTGGTCTTGTATATTGAGAAATTTACTGCACAGTGATTTTAGTTCATAAAAGTATGGTTGTTTTAGCATGTTTTGAGTTCTAAATCTTGGATCTAACATTGGATTTGATGAGAGGTTTTGATATGAATGTCTTGGGGGTGTTGCAAGGTGTAGATTGATGGTTTAACAACAGATTTGCTTGCATGATTTTATCTCTAAATTGCATGGTCTTTTATCCCCATTACACACCCCCAAGTGTTTGGTAAAATGTCCAGGTATGATTTCTTGTGAAAATGAAGGTCCAAAGCATGAGATATGACATGAATAATGTTATGATAATGAAATAAGCTTATGTATATGATTATTCCTATATAAAATGTTGCACTAGAGCATATGATGAATCCTATATAAAGTGTAGAATCGACCATGCCCAATCCGGGGGGTTTGAGCACCCGGATAACCTAGTGAAGGGTTTTCACTTCTCTACCTGGTGATGGAGCGGCATCATCACTAACCTAGATGGGAATTTGTACTCATAAACCTAGGGAAGTATTTATACTTCTCCACTATGGTTATGGGGTGGCATTATCACCAACCTAGATGAGGGTTAGTACTCATCCACCTAAGTAATGGGGTGGCAACATCAGTAACCTACTAAGGGGTTCATACTTTGGAAATTTAGTTTGGTCTCTTCTACACATATGATATCCTATATGAGTATGGTTACTTCAGCATATTTTACTTATGCATTGATCATACATGTCATGTTACGATATTATGCCTATTGTCTATTATTATGCATGTTGATTATGAAACTTATCTCTTGTTGCATTATATCCCACATACTTAGTACATTCATACATACCAACGCATACTCTTGCCTACATGATATCACCATATAAGAATCGATGCCTAAGTTGATCATCCTCCTCCTCCACGTGGCTAGTCGGTGCTATTTCAAGCTAGTTGGTGAGTCCTCCATTTCAGGGACCTTGGTCTTTGTTTTCTTCTTGTCTTGTATTGAGACAACCCATTTTATGTTCTATTTTGACTATGAGGGTTGAGCCAAGTTACTTTGTCTTGGCCCCCGCTCTATCTATCTATTTAGAGGTGTTTTTTGGACAAGTTATGTATTCATGATATGAGCTATGACTCCTTGTCTTTTGATGTTGATGTTTTGGCAAGTTATTCCCTTGGACCCTTGGACCCTTTGCCCCTTTATCTTACTTTATGTCTTTTATATACTTCCGTGACTATTGATATGTAATAATAAGTGAAGAGGATTGATTGGGGTCCCTTCGGGTTCCCTATTCGTCGTGTCACGTCTAGGCCCTAGGCTTGGGTCATTACAGTACCGGAGATTGAGTGGGGGTAAAGAGATGGATATACTAATGGTCCATATATGCCTCCCCATAATTGTGATGCCGGATCAAGTAACTCTAGGATTGAGGAAATATTTGACAAGTTGTTGAAGAAGGCCGACCTACAAGATGAGACTTTAAAGATGATGAAATTGGATATCGCTAGTATCAATCAAAAGATAGAGTCTCATTCAGTGGCCATCAAATAATTAGAGCAACAATTCGGTCAAGTATCTTCTTAATTGAACCAACTCCAAAAGGGCACTTTGTGAACACGGCTTAAAATCCAAAAAATGATGGGCATTACATGGCGGTCACGATGAGAAGTAGGAAAAGCACCATAGATCCCCCAATTCTAGTAGTTGATAATGAAGCTTTTGAGAAAGGTGTTGATGAAAAGGTTGAGGTTTAGGAAGAAGGTGTGGAAAGCAATGGGATGCAAAGTGAAGAGGTGAAAGAGCAAGAAAAGGCCAAACATGATCCCAAAACTTCCTCCCTTTTTCCTCAAAGACTCAAGAAAAAGGAGGAGGATGGTAAATTTAAATATTTCCTTTCGATGTTAAAGCAATTGTCCATTAACATCGCCCTTCTAGAAGCATTGGAGAAGATGCCCGGGTATACTAAGTACATGAAGGATTTGGTGATGAAAAAGTGCATGGTAAGCCAAGAGATTTCACAGGAGCTCCAACAATATAGTGCCATCATGACCAAATGCCTAGTCCAAAAGAGGAAAGACCCCAATGCATTCACCATTCCTTGTACCATCAGTGATGTAGAGTTCGCAAGCGCATTATGTGACTTGGGAGCAAGTATAAATTTGATGCCTCTTGCCATTTTTAAAAAAGTTTGGTCTTGTTCTCCTACTCCCACAAGGATGCGGTTACTCATGGCGGATAGAAAAATCAAGAAGTCATAAGGAATTTCCTTTGATGTGTTGGTGAAACTTGATAAGTTTATCTTTCTGACAGATTTTGTGATTCTTGACTGTGATGTTAATTTTGAGGTCCCTATTATTTTGAAAAGGCCATTCCTGGCTACTGGGAGACTATTGGTAGGTATGGATGTCGGTCAACTCAGGTTTAGGGCCAACGATACAAAAGTTATTTTTGATATCTACCGATCAATGGAGCATTTGGATGAGCTCAAGAGCGAGGTGTGGGTCGTTGAGGATTTCTAATGATTGATGATTACTAAGTCGAGCCACGACGTTAAACAAAGCTTTTCATGAGAGGAAAACCAAGTATTTTTCATATTTTTGGATTGTTTTGAGTTCATTTTGATTGTTTAAATTTCTAGGTAGTGGATTGATTTTGATTTTGATTTTGAAGACATTGAATCAGTTGTGTAGTTTGAAAGTTGGTGTATTTTGAGATTTTTGTTTGCAGGTGTTAAACAAGGGTTGAAAGTTGGAAGAAAATGGCATTAGAAGTAACCTTTGCGACTAGGCCTATGAGCTATAGCTTATACTGCGACTCGTAGTCATGCCTTGTAGAGGTTTACAGTGTTTAATTAAAGTTGGCACATGCACTATGAGTCAATCTTATGACTCGTAGTCCATGCTACGAGTTGTAAGTAGGTTTTGTAGTGCCCAGGTATGATTACTGAATTTTTCTAAGTGTTAGAGTCTACTACGAGACCACGACCTATGGATCGTAAAAAGCCCTACAACCCATAGTCGGGATCTTGTAAACTCGACTTAGTGATATAAAAGTCAGCCTGATTTTGACCCCAAAACAAAAACCTAATCCCTAAATTTGCTCCCAAAATATTTCCCAACTATTTCGATTCCTCTTTCTAGCGTACCCATGTCATTTTTTGGCGGTCTTGCCGGCAAAGCATCCTACAGCCTCTTTTTTCTTCTCATTGTGTTTAATTGTTCATCGTCTTTTCAAAAGGTATGTTTCTTGGTTAAATTTTGCCCATATACTTTAGTGTCTTTTGGAATTCTCGTATGATTATGTGTTTGAAACTAGTATTAAGAGTACCTATGAGAAAATATAATGCATAGAAATGAGAATTAGGGTTGTGACTATTAGAATTCCCTAAGTTTGTCCTAACTATGAGATCACTCTTATTGGTTGGTTGTGATGATGATATCTTTCCATATTTAGTGTTGATCGCGTGCGTGAAATGAATTTGTGATGGTTGATTAACTGGTCGATTCATAGTGGGATAGAAATTTTGTTGTGGGTATGGCTTTTGGGTTGAATATGGTTGTTTGAGAAATTCTTTATGAGATTGTACATCTAATCCCTTTGAACTTCCATGTTTGTGTGTTAGTGTTGTTGTTGTGAGTTTTGGGATAGGTGAATTTTGGAAATTCTCGAATGTGTTGGGAAATTGATGGTTACTTGATTGGGTTTTATATTTGAATTATCATGATTAGGGGCCATGGGATATTAATGTGCCTTGCTTTGATTGTTGTTTGAAATCTTTGGTTGTTGATTGTGCTTCAGATGGTTGTGTTGAAGAAACCATAAGTGCTTGATATCCCCTACTGCAAGGGATACCTACGACTCGTACAAGGACCTACGTGTCGTAGTGGTCCCTCGTAGGGAATAACAATTACCTATAGTCCCTTAACACTTTCCATATGAGACCCACCTACGGGTCGTAGTGTCCACTACAAACCATAGTGGGGGTCTCGTGAACATGCCTTGTACTTAAAAATGTTACTGGAAATTGGTATGAGCCAGCCTAAGACTCATAATCTCCACTACGAGTCATACTTGTGCCTCATACTTGTTTCAAGTTTGATTTTTTCTCAGGTACCTTGGGACTACGAGGCCAGAGTAAAACTTGTAGGTCACCCTACGAGTCATACCTGTGCCTCGTACTTGTAACCTATAGTTGGTGCAATGTTGATGTTTGTTATTGTTTTTCCCTTTTATATTTGTTCTCTCTTTCTTTCTATTTATGTGCTGAGTGTGTTGACACTTTGGTACTCATCGGCAGTTTGTGGTATGAATCTTATGTACAATGCCTCCAACAGAAAAAAGTGCTATCCGAGGTTTTCATAGGAAGCTCATTGATGTGGCTTCAGACACTGAGCAGACTGAGGGATCGGAATCAATGCTTCAGACTCTGAGCAGACTGAGGGATAGGAGGAGCTCCACAGGGTCCGGATTGATGTTGATGCACAGATGCCCCTGATGAGGCTAGCGCTTCCCAGACTCCTATGGTAGTTGAGAGCACCTCCCAGTCTAAGGATGAGAGAGATAGAGATGAATCCGTGAGTGGTTCACCATAGATTACTCCCACACAGACGGAGCCAGATTCTCAAGAGGCACCACAGACCTAGCAGGAGGTCCAGTCCTCAATTGCCCCATCTATCTCAGTTATTGATCCTCATCATCATTGATGGGGGATTGAGGGGATACAAGAAATCTACGACAAGGGATTAGAGTGTTAGACCCCGTAATTATTTAACTAAAGATAACTATACAATTGGGAAATTTCGTTGTGGACGTCGGGTAATTTAAACTTAAGTATATTTCCGGTGTTTGATTAG